>PXNZ01000787.1:0-24095 GCA_003012085.1 Trichoderma brevicompactum
CCATTGGCCCCATGAACCCCCCCGGACACGCCAATCATGTTGGCATTTCGCCTTCATAAACACGTTCCCAGAACCAGAAGCCCATTGTATTCATTCCCGAGACAGCACCATCTTTCTCTTCTCCCGTCTTCTTCCCCCCCTTTCACGGCTACCTCAAGTTTAGCACATTCGAGTCTCGAGTCTCTTATCCTCCTGAGCTCTCAACTTTTATTGCAATTGCATCCTCTCAACATCGGGACGTCCCAGCTGTCCCATACTGCTCTTTGCTCCCGCTGCTCTAAACGCTGTGGTTCTGTTTCCGCAGAGGACTAGTCTGCCTAGTTCTCGTTTGCTGCCTTCTCCAGCAGTTCTCGTAGTAACAGTCATACCAAACCAAAGAGCATCGACAATCTCCGAGCTGTGTGTCTCTGCCACAATCTGCTGACACAGCTTTGCCACCTCACTGGGCCCTCACACCGGCCCTCATCATCGCCTCATTTGCATAGCCCGCGCCGGGGCTTAAGCAGGCAGTCGCTGAGCTGGCTCAACTCCAGAGCCAGTCGCCGCTCTGCCTCCTGCAGGCAGGGCCACCAACATCTTTCAACGTGGTCGCACACGGCAGTTTCGACCTGATCCGCGGTTCTGGCGCCCCTGCTGACCGACCTCGTGTGGCCGGCAGAGGCCTGCCTGCCAGCACCGTGGATATCGCCTCCTTGCTTCGGTTTTCTGCCTCAAACGATTCTCCCGTGTCCCCCACAAGACAGCTTCGACCTGCCTCTGTGCCATCAACTCCTACGACTACTCCTCATGACCTCCTCCCCCCGCGTGTAGGGCCACCGCCTGTTGCTCCGACGCTCATTCCGAGCAACCGGCGCAGTATGACACCTCACGTCCCGGACCAGCCAGTGAAGAAGCAAAGCAAGTGGTCTCCTGAAGAGGACGCCATCATCATTGAGCTGAGGGGCAGAGGAATGAAGTGGGAAGATGTTTCCAAGCGACTTCCTGGACGCAGTGCCATCAGCTGCCGGCTTCACTACCAGAACTACCTTGAAAGACGCAGTGAGTGGGATGAGGAACGCAAGAACAAGCTCGCCAGGCTTTATGAGAGGTACGTATATGAGCGGCACCAGCATGGGGGAAATGGCTTCTTTTTTTCTCTTTTTTTTGGCCCTGACCTTGACCTCTTTATCCGCCTTTGCATGTCCCCTTCCCTTTCCCTTTTGCTTCACCTTCACTTTCTTCTTCTGCTACTACTATTTCTACTACTATTACCATCACCACGTCCACGATAGGCTCCTATAGATCCAGCCTCCTCTCTCTTTATCAACAAGAAAGATGACTAACATTCTCAACCTTCTAGATTCAAATCTGACATGTGGGCCAAGGTAGCCGAAGAGCTGGCAGTCCCTTGGCGGGCAGCCGAAGCCATGCACTGGCAACTTGGAGAGGCCGACATGGCTCGGCGTGCCGGAGTGGTTCCTTTCTCTCTGGCGGCCGTCAACAACGAGGCGGCAAGTAACAGGAACTTGGCAAGTCGAAACCAGGCTCCAATCCAGCCGCAGGATACCAGCACTCTTCGTGACATGAGACCGCCATCTCCTCCCACAAGTTACGGCCGTAGCCAGCTCATGCCCCCCATGACCTCAGCACGAACACCTCGACGAGGACCTATCAATCCGCAACCACCTCCCCCACAGCAAACGCGACCAATGCTACCTCCCCAACACATGCATCAGGCACCACCCCATTCCTCCCCCCACGCAGTAGTGGTGCCCGGGCCGCCGGCTCCGCAGCCGCCGCCGCCGCCACCACCGGCACCCGCTGCTGCTCTGGCACACCCTCTTGGTGACTACCGCCGCAGCCCAGGACCCGGGCTCGCTCCGATCCAGCCTCATCCATCGTCTCATAACTCTGGCCCATTACCAAGCGTTGCGCAGCTGACCACGGGGATGAGTCCATATGGTCCGCCAAGCGGACCACCGACGCCAACTTCTTTGCCTGCGATTAACAACACCTCGATGCCTCGCTACTTGCCCCTCGAACAAGCGGGAATGAAACGGCGAGCGAGCCCCGACATGACACGGCCAGATGGCGCTCAAAGACGAAGACTGGCATAGGTCTCCGCCTATCCTCACCCAGCTTTCTGCTAAACGATTTCATGTATAATGGGAACAAAAGGACTAAGGCATACGATGAGCAAGGTTGTTAGAAATTGGCAATAAGAGAAAAAAAAATGGAAACGATGGCTATTCATTCGTTATTTGGGTCAAGGGAAACACCTGGGTGGGTTTCGATGAGGGAATGCGAACGGCATGCATCGGATTGGCCATCCACTGTGTTATCAATAGACGGGATATACGGAACTCGGTTCACGGGACAACACGCTCACTGATGCGAGCGAATGGTATCAACAGTACAATACGCTCGGTCACGGACACTAACACAGCTGCTATTTGTTTTATTTTGTTTTGTTTTGAATGGCTTGTTTTATCCTTTGCTTTACATCTCTATTCTCTCTCTCTCTCTCTCTATTTTCTTTATCTTTCTCTCTCTTTTGGTTTACGGTTAGAGGCGCTTTTGGATTACAGAAAAGACTTTTGAACTTTTTTGGTGTTTGGTACATGACAGGCATTCTACTATGGCTTAGAGGTACACGAGACGAACCAAGCGCAGCTGATGATGGGAAATTTCTTTTTTTGGCATCCATGTTAAGGCATTCAAGGGGTTGATGGCGAAGATGTGTGTTTGACAGGATATGAAGCGACATGGGCGTTTGTTTGGAAGGAATGGCATTAGCATTAGCATACACTGGGCACAACATTATTTACTGTTTGTCCATCTACCTAGCTAGGAGACACAGCACATCTGCAGCGTTTACTTTGTAACAAATCAAGCATTATTATTCAAGAATACTGGCGTTTGCACTTACAAGTTTAACAAAAAAAAAAAACAAGGGATATCGTTTGCTTAGATGTAATCTCATGCTTCGTTACTACATATCACCCACCAGTTGTCCTTCTCATAGCCGCTCTCCAAGACGGTTCCCCCCGCCGCCTGAACGTCCTCTTCCAACTCCCCCTTGCGATACAGGTGATAATAGCGCTGGTACGTGGCTTCCGGCTTGCCCTTTGAGCGCATTACCCACGGCACAAGCGCGTCCTGCTCTGACCCTTCGTCCCAGCCTCTCCGGCTTGAGCTCTGCTCCAGCGCCCAAGCATAGACGAGGACTTTACCCCCCTTACGGACGCACTCTAACAGGGCCTGGATACCCTCCTGGCGCCTCTCTCTGGTGGACAGATGGTGGATGACGGCGACGCAGATGACGAAGTCGACCGAGTCGCGGCGGTAGGGCAGGCTCAGGGCATCTGCAACGACAACCTCGCCGTTGCGCTCGACCCGGGCGAGACGGACAAGGGCCTCACTGCGGTCGGAGCCGAAGATGTGGAGGGAGGGGTTGACGGGGAGATACTTGCCATTGCCGCAGCCGACGTCGAGGCCAATGGCGCCAGGGGGTTGAGCGATGAGGAAGGAGGATATCAGGGGCCAGGGTTTGTGGCGAGTGGAGGAGAAGTGCGGTGCGATGGCGTTGTAGACGGAGTGGACGTGGGTGGCTTCGTAGGTTTCGGCTGAGGAGGGAAGAGGAGGAGGAGGAGGTGATGATGATGAGGACTGCATTGGTGAGAATAGGTGGGGGGTTTGTGAGTTGGGGGGCTATATAAGATTGGACGAATATAAGATGAGAGAGAGATGTGAGGTTTTGAGATGAAGCCTTTGAGTTTTTGGCTTCTGAGATACTTTGACGTGGGGGAACCGGATTTGAATTCTGCTGAACCCTTGATGGAGCCGAAACTATTGATAATCGTATATATGGCTCTAAATATGCATAAAAATGAAGTATCTGGGGGGTATCGTATCTGTCCGTGTCGCCTGGTCGAAAATGTTCCGTTCAAGATGAAAAGAGAAATGCCCTATTTTCTTCGAAGGTTTCACTGCAGAACCCAAAGTATCAAAAAAGATAGCGCTCTTGCACCAAAAGGCTAAGCAGGTGGGGGTACGCAATCGAAAAGGTTCTCGAGCAGGGTGTGCACGTAATAACAATCACGCTTGCTACGAAATACACAAGTACGGGCTTTTTCTTTTTTCCTTTCTGTAATTGTGGGCGTGGTGCTTGTTCCGGGGGGGGGCCAGACGGAAGAATTTTCAGTTTTTTTTTCTGTCTTTTTTCTTCGTTGGTATTTGATTTTTTTTGCGGGAACGGCTATCGCGCAAGTGGGGATTGGTGGGAAGAAGCTTATCTGTCGCTTTTTTTTTCTGCGGCGAGATTTGCGGTCGATGGGAGCGGCGAGACAGCCCTTGCTCTCTCTGATTGGTTTTTTTACGCTCTTTTTGAAAGGCAATTGCCGTGTTGAGGTTGTATTTCGCTGTTTTCTTCGGGGGGACCCTTGTGTTGCATGTTACAAGTACAGGTACTGGGATGAGAGGAGCGGAGAACATGGGCGGATATGGATAATTACTCCGGAAGGGGTCATGGATGTTCTGAAGTGACAGGTACGGAGTACTTGTACCGGACTTTTGATGATGCAGCTCGTACGTCGTATATCATTTTTACTGCAAATACTCCGTATGGAATAGTTGGTTTGTGGTTTATGTGTGGTAAGGGAGGCACTAAAGTAGATGAGATGTTTGGGGGGGTGTGTGCAAGATGCATTGGTCTATGCACAAAGATAGCTTCAAACGGGCTATTACGGGGGGAGGTTCTATTAGCTGGTGGCAATAAAAGTAGCCGAGGTCAGCTTTAGCTTTGATATGCTGCAGTGTGGGAGTGAACGATATATTGAACCAGGGATGAGTACGTAACGCAGCATCGAGCCTAGCATGTCATTGCCTCACTTCTTGTATCAAGTAATGCTTGAGTAACCAGAATAAGTAAATGTAGCAGTTAGTAGTAGTACTCAGTTTATTAACTATTCCTTACTTTGATTCATGTACATCATTTCATCGCTCTCGACCATCATCCAGCTCCACTCCCCTTTTCATTGGTTGCCCGTATTCAGAGGACTCGTCGGGTCATACACATCCGTAGTGATCAGCTCGGGATACGTAATCCCTCCCTGCTTCAGCGCCTCCTCCATCGTCTCCATGATGACAATGCTCTCCTTCCAGGGCAACGTGGCGCTCTCTAACTTGCCATCACGCAAGCACCGAGCGCATTCGTCTGCCTCCCAGAACATGCCATGGCCCCAGCCCTTGCGTGCAGGGTCCCCGGGGATGGGGCAGTCAAAGGTCTGAGCCTCGCCGTTCTTCTTGACCACCCTGTACTTGAGTGGGCGGTAGGTTGGGAAGAAGACTTGGATTTCTCCTCCTGATCCTTGGATTCGCACAGCAGGGAACTGGAGCTCGGGATCGGTATCTGCTCGCATGGTGGTCGAGGCGATGCCTATGCTGTTGTGGCCGGGGAAGCTGCAAATGATGGCTGTGTTGTCATCTGCACCGGTGGTGTACTTGTTGCTGGAGGCAATCACTGTCGGGGCCTCCTTGTCTTGCTCTGGCTGTAAGTGATACAGGGTCTGGAACACCCAGGTTAAGGGGTAAACGCCAAGGTCTAGAGTTGCGCCACCCGCAAGATCAGGATTGACCATGCGATGCGAATCTGCAAAAGTCAAAGCCTTAGCATCGTCGGTGTTTGCGTTAATCGACAAGTCACCTGTTGTCAAGTTAGTATACTGCTTCCTTTTCTCCTCTTCAACCCCCTTGAGCTTTGTTGATAGAGAGTCATGGCTCAGTATGCTCACCAATTGTTCGGAAGACAGTGCCAATCTCGCCGGATGTAATGAGTTCTCGAATCTTGATGCTCAGCGGGAAATACCGAGTCCACACAGCCTCCATCAAGAACAGGTTCTTCGCCTTGGCTGTCTCGACAAGCTTCCTGGCCTGGGCCGCGGTCACGGTGAATGCCTTTTCACACAAGACGTGCTTGCCGGCTTCTAGCGCCAGCATGGTGTTCTGGAAGTGGTGGCTGTGAGGAGTGGCGACATAGATGATGTCGACGTTGGGGTCTACAACAAGCTCTGGGTAGGATCCGTACGTCTTGGCATCAAAAGCACCGTCGATTTTCTGGAGAAATTCCTCTGCTCTCTTGCTGTTGCTGGAAGATGCCACGGCAACAATCTCGTGGCGCACATCATGGGCGCCTCGAACCTCGGGGTTGCACAAAAGATCCTTGCAAAAGGCTGATGATATAAAATTAGCTCACTGATTGCTCTGCCTCGAGTTCAGAGACAGGTACTGACTCTCTGCGATTCCGCCAGTGGCCATGATACCCCATTTCAGGGTATAGGGACTTCCAGACGCCATTGTGAGGAGAGGTGTTTGATTGAAGCCGCTGAGCTGTTTGTCGCGTTGTTGTCACGTCGTTGTTACAATCGTTCTATGGAGTCTGCGTCGCTTCCGTTCGGGAGGAGTTTCGTGGCTTAAAGCTCAACCAAAGGTAGGAGGCTCTACGGTTATTTATATACGACTTAGCACTCAGCCATCTCTTAGCAGGACCTGGGGATCGTTCATAAGTTCGCCGTTAATCAAGAACCAAAGCCAAGCGCTCCACATGGAAAATAGTTCGATCCTCGCCCTCGCCAATCAACGCCCGCGTAAGTCCGATACGTGGTGGAGGGCATTACATTATCCGTGGTGAAATCTGCGGACAAAGTTGCCCCGCGGCAACAATTTCTCTCTCTACCCACAGCCCGCATCCGCTATAGCTCTCAATTAAAAACAGCTGTTGCTCCTCAGTCGTGCGTCCGTATGGCAAAGCGCGTTAGCGGCGGGGAGTGGAATTCGGCTTGGTGGGGTTGGAGTATGCGATCCAATTAGGCTCAATCGGCGGCGTCATTTTCGATATCAATTACCCCGAAATATGTCAGTAGTTGGACGGACGGGCTTGTGGCGTTTTAGACAAGAGAATGGATCAAAGAAGCGTCATGACGTTCTGGCTTTGGGGCACAAATCACAAAGGCGAGGCGTATGTAAGATGCAACATGTAGAAATCATGAGTTGAAACTTTGATATTGAATAAGCTTATCATGATTGTGACCATTTGAGTAAGAAATTATTCTGCTGTGACCTCGTCGAATCTGGCCCTTGCCCCGCGTCTTGAGCTCCGCTGCTGAGGAGTGCGTGGGAACTGATGCTTATCGGCTCCAAGTTTACGAGACGACAGCTTTTATCGTCTCTTTAACCATGATGCAATCCTACTGAATGGATCTCTAGTCAGGTTAAAGTACTTGGCCACATATCAGCAATTTTGACAGCATGGCACGCCCATCTATCGGGGCGCAGGCATCGCGCCTTGCGCGGGATCTTCCTCTTGGAATATCGACAGCCTCCGCACGGATTCCGAAACTCGTCTATGGGACCGCCTGGAAGAAGGACCAAACAGCGGATCTTGTTTATTTGGCTCTGAAAACTGGCTTTCGAGCCATCGACACCGCGGCCCAGCCGAAGCATTACGATGAGCGTGGTGTTAGTGTGGCTGTCAAGCGCGCCATAGGAGAAGGCATCATCAAACGGGAAGATTTATTCGTATGTGACGCCGAATCTCAGCCGCTTTACGAGACTCTCCTCCGTGACACGATGGCTAACCAGGCTTTGTAGATTCAGACCAAGTTTACTTCACCAGCGGGGCAGAATCACATTACTCCATACGACTTGAATGCTCCGCTGGCTGACAAAGTTCATCAATCTGTGCAATCATCCCTGGCAAACTTTACTATTGATGGCCAAGAGGCATATTTGGATAGCCTCGTGCTACACTCTCCAATGGACACCATCCAAGAGACGATAACCGTATGGAAGACTCTCGAAACGTATACGCCGCACAAGATTCGTAACCTTGGAATATCAAACACCACCCTCCCCATCCTGCAAGCTTTATTCAACGACATGAGTGTTAAGCCGGCTGTTGTTCAAAATCGTTTCCATAACCGGACTGGCTACGAGACCGAGCTTAGAGCTTTCTGTCGCGAACAGAAAATCGTCTTCCAGTCGTTCTGGACAATCACCGCCAACAGGCATCTTCTTCAGTGCAGCCCTGTGCGAGAGGTGGCGCAGAAAGCAGGAGTTGGAGCGGTCGCGGCGTATTACTCTATGGTATTGGGACTGGAGGGAACTACCATTTTGGACGGGACAACAAGCCAGGAACACATGAAGGAAGATTTGGAGGGTATAGAAGCTGTTGGCATCTGGGCGGAGGGAGAGGGAGCTTCCGACTGGGCTTCTGCACTTGGTAGCTTTAAGAAGCTGATCGGGGATTCGTAGAATCATTCAGCAGTGGAATAGTTGTCGTCATAGTCGTGAGTGGGAAACGTGGCGAGCCGCGCGTATCTGAAGTTGGCTTTTTCTGAATCATGTTTCGTTAGCTTCTCGGTTTGAGTATTTACCAAGCCCAAGGTACAGACGTCATTAGCATGTCTAAAATGTAGGCTGGCTTCACCATAAACAGCTCTCTTCACTGTTCGTTGTTGCAGATGAAGATGATGAGCGCAGTCTGCTTCAACAGAGGAACTGAGAATACCTTTAAAATTTCTATGTCTAAATATCTTTCGCAAATGTATTCGCTACAATAAATGGGAAGCAAGCCGTTGCTTCAAGATATACCTATTACATCATCTCAGCGCATGTACATGAGAACAAAGATTTAAAAAACGGAGGATAACTTACCTTCACACTATCTGCCCCTATTTTAATCTTGCCCCAAGATACTGCTTCATCAGGGCGCGCACCGGCATCACTACCGTCGAATTCTTGGGCTGTATTGATGTAAACGGCTGATTCCGCACCATTTCTCATGAGACATGCGTTTGCAATGTGGTGCTTGACAACGCCTCCTCCCAGGATAATCATTCCCGCTCTCTTTGCTCGCACAGCAATGGTGTTAATGCGTCGGATATCCTCCACGAGGTCAATCCTCAGCTGTTGCGGTGAGCTCTTGAAAGTATGAAAGTAGAGCATGTCTCCAATGCTGCCGTCCGTCAAGGCTGGACAGAAAACCGGAATGTCGTTTTTGTAAGCCCAGTAGTATACCGAACGCTCATCGTTGATCTCTTTGCCCAGTCGGTGAATAACCTTTGACGGTGTCCAGTGGATCTCATTCTCGGTTCCTTTGCTAGCTTCCTGCTCCTCCAGCATCTTGTCAAAAATGGGTACCACCCAGTCCTCAAAGGCGCAATAGTTGGCGTTGGGAACGACAAGGTTTCCGATACGGTTAAGGCCCTTTTTTCGCAGATCTGCGCCAACGGCACTGAATGAGCTCATGTATGTCTCACCAAGGCACTTGATGAAATCCTCTTCTACTCCTCCGGCTGTAGTGACAATGCATGAGACATGCTTATGCTCCACTAGCCATCGGAAGACACCTCTTAGGCCAGATGAGATCAGATTGGAAGTGTACCCCAGGAAAATTGTAGTCTTGTCACCAGTTTCAGGATCTCTCCAGGCTCTCTTAGCGGCATTGTTAGTCGTAAAAGGTGTGCTACAAAGAAGCCGTTATACTAACCATGTCGTTGATAATCCTGATAGCATCACTCATCGAGGTTGCCTGGAATCCCATATTTCTCATGCCAAGGAACAAATCCTCTGCTGTAATAGGTCCCTTCAACTTATTGAAGTCGAGTTCTTCTACCTTCTGAGCGTCCTTTGGCATCTCCTCTGATTTAACAAGCACCGCGTTGGTGACCTCCAACGGAGGCGCACCCGAGTTGCCATTCTCTGCCATATTGGAAAGACAGGAATTCTATTTTGTGTGATATGAGTCTCCGGAGGAGGAGAGGAAAGAAACACCTCTTACTCCAGAAAATGAACGATTTAAAGAAAGAAAGTTTCTCCTTATATACAAGCTCGCTGATTCCGAGATGGATGATGAATACTTGACGATGTTCTCTAAATTTGCACAACTCGCGGGTAGCTTCATGGACTCGAATAAAATTGAGTAGAGAAAAAAAAAGAAAAAAAGAAAAAAAGAATAGGCTTCTACATCACAACGGAACTAGTCCTACTACAGTAGTAATGCGAGGTACGTACTTCTGCGACTCGGCAATGCGAACAGTAATTTTTTCTCCTCGGGCGCCATGGCCCCGGCCGAATACCGGGGTACTCATAACAGCAGATTCCCAAAACAGACTAGCGCTTCGCGGCAAAGAGGCCTGGTCTGTTCAAGCGCCACGCGATCTGTATGTATTTTGAAGTCTCTCGGTGGACCTCTAGATCTTCAGCTCCTTCATCATTCCAGCCCCCGACGGCCATTTGCATCGATACGTTGGGATAGTCCGCAGCGCCATAGCCAGATATCGTCGGTACATTTTTCTTTTCTTTTTGGGGGAGTTTTAGGCCTGCTGCTATCGACTTTCCCTGCGATTCCCCCGTGCTGGATTGGGGCAGGGAGGCACGTTAGCCGAACCATTGAGCAATTGACATTTCCGTGACCAACACCGCAAGAAACCGCCTCGAATACGCCGCAACGAGTCTATCTCCTGTTCCGATTTCGCGGCGCCGCCTGCTTCTGGATGGGACCTTCGGGATTGCTGCAGGGTCTCGTCCGGCACTGGCCCGCCATTCACCATGTACGTGCTACACCTGAAAACTCTAACGACGATCGACGAGACCGTCGCTGGCGTCGTGATCTTCGTCGTCAGCTGAGCGGCGATTGTGTCGAGCGAGCACCGATAAGAGATACTTTACTCACGTTGCCCCTGTTCTAGGGCGTCCAGGTATTCAAGATACGACGCGGACCGGCGGTCTAGATCTCCTCGAGATCGTTCCCCCGACCGCTTTGATCGGGCATCACACTATAGTGATAGCGATAGGCGCCGCTCATCTGCAGAAGCCAGAGCAAACTCGGCAGGATTCCCTCCAGGGAGGGAGGCGTTCAGAGAACCACCGCGTGGTCCAAAGGCCTTGATAGATCCACCCGTTGGACCAAGAGGAGGAGGATTTGTCGGCGAGTTCAGAGGTGGAAGAGGACGAGGTAGAGGAGGGCGAGGGTGGGCTGGGAGAGATGACAGCCGCGACAGAGGAAGGGATAGAGATATCGATTTTCGAGACCGATACCGAGACGAGAGGAGTCGGGAACGTGAGCGGGAACGAGAGCGAGATTGGCGAGAGTCAAGAGACTTTAGGTTGCGCAGATCACCAATCGGAAGAGCACGATCGCCGACGCGAGATTTTCGAGACCGTGAGCGAGATCTACCCCCGGGACTAGATGCAGACAGATCTCGACGTGGTTCTCGCGACGGCGGTCCTCCATCAGCGGGCTCGTCATCGTCGGAGCCTCCTTTCGGCGTGGCACCATTTGCTCGAGGCGGAGGATTTCTTCGTGGACGAGGAAGGGGTGGAAGGGGCGACTGGCCGTTGGAAAGGGGTCGAGGACGAGTCCCGTATGACGATCGCGGTGACCGCTACCCGCGCAGTCGCTCACAAGAAGGGCGCTGGGCTCGTGAGCGTGAGGAGCGAGAGAGGGGCGACAGATACCCAGAGGCTGATGTGCGTCGCGACCCTCGCGATGAAAGGGATCGAGGGGAGCGTGAGCTCTTTCGTGCCAAAATGGAGGCGCGGGCGGCCCAGGAATCCGCCGCGCAGAAGGACGCTTCACCTCCTCCTGCAGCGCCGTCGGCCCCGGCATCCGTGTCTGCGCCAAATCGGACTCCGAGCACTGGCGAGGCGCAGGCAGCCCCCAGCTTTGTCCCAAGCAAGCCGCCGCCCACAGCCCCACGGGCGTTTGGAGAACGTCCGGTTTCCGCAGGGCAAGCCTCTGGAGCTCCTGAGACCCCTCAGCCTCCTACTGGACCCTCAAAAGTTCTGCCGCACGACAGTCCCCCTATACCACTTGGCCCCCGACTGCAACAACCCAAGCTGGCCCGCCCATCGAGCAAGCAATGGATCAACCCAAGTTTGAAGAAACCACCGCCGGAGGCACCGAAAGTAATGAGGTCGCAGAGCTTCGCCCAGCAGCTACCCGTTCCATTACAACGCGGCATCTCGCAAGTCGAGCCATCCGACCCAAGACGACCACGTAGTAGTGATGCGAAGTCAGATTCTTACCCGGGGCTGGATAACAGGATGCGAGCTCACCACAGTGAGGAGCCAGGTGAGATTACTGCGAGAGCCGAGGTTGAAAAGCCGCTGCAGAAAGAGTCAATCGATTATGAGCCTCCGGAATCGATGGACCATGACGCGAAGCCCTTGGATCAGTCGGAGCAACCCGCTAAGACACCCCCTACTTCTCCGAAGCTGGAATCACTCCCCAAGCCTCAGGAAAGTACGGCAACTGAGGAGGCGAAACGCTCTGCCGAGGAGACCATTGAGCGAAAGCATAAACGACTCAGGGTGCGTGCCGTTCGATTCGCTCTGCCTCCAAAGAAAGCCCAACAAGATGAGCCTCCTGAATCCGATGACGAAGATATGGGTGACTATTTCGACATGGAAATTAATAAGACTGAGGTCGAGCTCAGCAAATTGCAAAAGCCAAAGATGCCAGTGGAAGTAATCAGACGTTATATGACTTTATCGCACGGATCGATGGTTCAAATACTCAACGAGGGTGAGGGCTTATCAGAAATGCTGGGCGATGCTCCGACGAGCCCTGAGCCAGTGAGCGAAAAAATGGAAACGGAGCCTGCTGTGCTAACCGAAGAGCCCTCTGTTGTTCACGACGAGCCTCCCGTTTCGAAGGAGGTTGAGGATGTCAACAATGTGAAAGAGCCGACCAGCGATGAAATAAGCCAAGCCCTAGTCAAGGAAGAGAAGGAGAAAGTCGAACCTTCTGTAGTGGAGGAGCAAGAAGACCTTCAGCCTAAAGCAGAGGAAATGGATATCGACGACGAGCCTGCGCTTCCGCCTTCTGTGCCTAAGGATGCGACCGAGCCGATGATCGAAACCACGGTAGACGACCATGTCTTGGGGGAGAATAAAGAAGCCGAAATCGTACCAGTCAACGGAGAGACTTTGGTATCTACCGAAGAGGCTACGCCCGCTGGCTCTGTGAAACCAGTTGAAATAGAGTCCAAGCCCCCCAGCACTCCATCTCAAGTTGCAGACGAGGATGATGAAACCGAGACTGAAGATGAGGCGTACATGGAAGCCCAAGCCGCTGCAGCGGCCGCAACAGTCCGTCGGTACATGTCGACACCACCCGCCGACAGCCTTCCCGAATTCGGTGGCCCAGTCTGGTACCAGGACAAAGAGTTCCTCTCAACACTAGAATCGGATCCTCGTGTTGATGCCTTTGTTGGCCAGAATCTCGAAAAGCTCCACCTTGAGAGGACGATCGAACAAGAGCTGGCGCAAAATGCCTACGCTGAAAGCTATATGCACTATCTTGAGTATACCATGTCGGACGACCCTGTGGCAACAAAGAGCCGAGAGAAATTTTCAGTTTCAGCTCCCTCAGACACTACGGGTACTGTGACGCCTGAGCATAAGCCGGAAGGGAGGGGAACGGGCAGAAGATTTGCCACTGAGCGTGATCTTGAGCGCGTGCTTCAAGCATCTATGCGAGAAGATGAAGAGAGAAAAGAACGAGAGCTGCGACTCCAACAAGAGAAATATCGCAGCGATAAGGAGGCTGTTATTCCGGACATGTACTGGGACGAAGTGGAAAAGCAGCAGGTTCAGTATATTGATCGTTCGGGATACACGCCTCCAGAAAGGCTCGTTTCTGCATGGCATGTACTTCAGCCCGTTAACAACTTTACAGAAGAAGAAGCGCAGCTCTTTGAGAAGCGATACTTGGAGCTTCCTAAGCAGTGGGGTAAGATTGCAGAGGCTCTTCCCAACCGTGACTTCCGCGCCTGTATTCAGTATTACTATCTGATGAAGGGAGAGCTCAATCTCAAAGAGAAGCTGAAGAAGCAGCCTAAGAGGCGCAAGAAGGGTGGCCGAGGCAAACAACGATCTAGTGCCTTGGTTTCAGAGCTCGGTAACGGCGAGCCGGAAGGAGAGGAGACACCTCAGGAGAACGGAGAGAACGGTGAAAGGCGACGGCCACGACGGGCTGCCGCTCCGACATGGGGCTTCGAACAACCTACGACAGATGGTGAGAGCACGCCTGCTGCAACTCCTGGGCGTCGCGGAGCATCTGCCAAAGGTGATCAGCCAGAAAAGGTAGACGGAAGGAAGGGAAGACGAAAGGCCAAGGATAAAGACAAAGACAAAGAAAAAGACAAAGAAAAGGACAAAGAAAAAGAGAAAGAGAAAGAAGTCAAGACATCTAAGCCAAACCAAGTCCTTGCGGCTGCGCCGGGCCCTGCGGCTGGGAAGGGAAGAGGACGAGCCGATTCTCGCCCCGTGGTTGCGGAGTTCCTGACGGCCCCTCCTCCGCCATCCGACCCGCATCGTTTGCCAGTGCAATTCGAACAACCTTTACCAACGGGCATCCAGCCGCCGTTTGCCGTGCCGCAGCCGCCGCTTATTGAGAGACCAAAGCCTGTTGCCGTTACGTCCATCACAGAAGTTATGGCGGCACCTTCACTTCGGCCAGAGCCACCCCCACCTCCTCCATCTTCTATAACCACCTTCAACTTGACACAACCGATTCCTGAGCGAAAGGCACTGTCGCAGGCATCGAGCTATTGGAGTGTGTCGGAAGCCAATGACTTCCCGCACCTCCTAAGAGCTTTCGGTACCGACTGGTCAGCAATCGCCAAATACATGGGATCAAAGACAACTGTCATGGTATGCTTGCTTACTTCTGCCCTGGGTAACGATCTTGCTAATATAATGAAATGAATAGGTTAAGAACTATTACGTTCGACAGAAGGATTCAGGGAAGCCTGATTGGGAGGCGATTGCTCAAGAAGCTGATGCGAAGCGGGCTAGAGGGGAGAAAAGGCCAGATCCTCCCTTGCCCACTACAGGTGGTCGTGGCAGAAGATTTGACAGCGCTGCTCCTGTCACTTCAAGGCCTATTGCAGTGGCTCCCGGAGCGATCGATACTCATGGAGATCTTCCACAGCCCAAGGTTGAGCCTGCGCCTCCTCAGCCATTGAGGCAACAGCCGCATATATCCAGCTACGGTGTACCAATTGCACAGGCTCCGGTCCAGACTCCTCTCGCGCAACCTAACCAGGCTCCATTGGCTGTGCAGTCTCATCCGGTGCCTCAAGCGACACAACAGGCCATCTCCCCAAGTGCGCGTTCCATGCAACAGCCGTTACCACCTTTCGGCTTCCCAGAACGAGAGCGCGAGCCTGCTCAATCCCAGCGAGTGCCACTGCCGCAAAAGTCTTCTGTCAGCCAAGTTCCAGAGCTGCGAGATCCACGCCCGTTGTCTGTGGCACAACCTCTCCAACCGGCTCATTCTGAAGCACTCGCCGAGCGTGAGCGCGAGCGTGAACGCGCGGCTCAGCTGGAGCGGATGAATATGGAGAAGCGGTATAGAGAACAGCAGCAGCAGCAACAGCAGCAGCAGCAACAGCAACAGCAACAGCAACAGCAGCAACAGCAGCAGCAGCAACAGCACCAGCACCAGCATCAACAACAGCTCATCCGAGAGAGAGAGATGGAGATGGAGAGAGAACGTGAGCGGGAGAGGGAAAGAGAGAGGGAGCTGGCCCGACAGGCAGAGCAACAGTCGATGAGACTGAAACAAGAACCTGAGGCGCCTCTTCAGCATCGTTACGAGCCATATGGCCATCGCCAGCAGCTCAGTCACGGTGGAGGCCCTCGAGAGCCTTTCTCATTAACAAGACCACCATCACAAGAGCCCTCTCGTTCTGTCGCTCCTCAACCGTATCCCACTACTGTTTCGCAGCAACCAATGCGGTCATTGCTTTCAGATCCTGTGGCGGTCCAGTCATCGCCGTTGATGCCCCCATCCTCTAGACCGGCCCAGACTCCTCAACCTAGAATATCTTCAGGTCCACCGCATGAGCCTTATGGCGCAGTTGCTCCGCCTCAGCATACTTCTTCAATGCCCCCTCTCACACCTGCTCGACCACCTGAGCCCCGGAAGTCAAACATCATGTCACTGTTGAACGATGATCCTCCGCCCCCTAAGCGGGTCGCTGAGGTCACGAAAACTCACACGCCGGGACCATCTTCAACACCACCATCCCAGGGCATCGGTAGAGCGCCACCGCCACCAGCTGGACCTGCACAAGGCCCGCCAATTCGTCGGGAAACAGAGTCTCACTATTCTCCTTATGGGCGAACGCCATCCGGCGGAGCATCAGCTATGCCTTCTCTCAAGCCTCCTTATTCCGCTTCGCCAGTTTCTTCGCAACATATAAGCGGACACCGAAGCATGCCATCTGATCCAGCTGTAGAAATCGACTACTACGGACGGCATGCGTATCCGCAAAGCCATCCAGCAAGCGGGACAAACTCTCCCCAAACATCGCACCGATATCCTCCGCCTGCACAGCCAGCCCAACCCCAATACCAATCTCAGACTGGCTATCCCACGTCGTACGGTGGTGCTTCTCAGTCAACACACATCACCTCGCCGCCATCACAACAGTATGCGGTTCACTCGTCGTCCAGGAGCCGCGAGATTCCACCAAGTAGCCGAGATAACGCATGGCCATCATCTGGTCACCAGGCGCAGTCTTCTGATATCCGGTCACAAAGCAGCAGCTGGCCAACTCAGCCTCCCAAGGCAACTCAAGCCCCTCCTCCACACTCTCAACCGGCTTGGGGATCTCAGCACCCTTCAACAAAGCCAGGGACTCCAGGACCGGCATGGTCAACGGCGCCTCCACCGCCCCAACAGCATCTGTCTATGAGAGATGAGCGTGGGCCTCCTTCCATCTATGGGCAAGGTGCCTCCGGCTTATCTCAACAGCACTCGTTACAGTCCCGGTACCCACAAACAACACGAGCGCCTGAACCTATGCCTCCTTCCTCACAACCATATTCACGTTACGCATCAACTCCTGGTCCGCCGCCACCGCGAGATCTGCGAGAACCTCCACCAGGCCGAAGTTACACCCCAAGTGTTTATGATGCACGTGGGCCACCGCCTGCTCAGCCGCAGGTCCATGGTTATCCAGCTCCAGACCCGAGAGATATGCAACTACGGGATGCAAGAGATCCGAGAGATCCTAGGGACCCTAGAGACCCTAGAGATCCAAGAGATCCAAGAGACCCAAGAGACCCGCGCGATATAATGAATAGGGGCAGTCTGCGACCGCACGAGTTTGACCGGCATCCGGATAACAGGTACGGACGATGAAGAGATCTCTTTTGAAGGCCCAGGGAAGAGTTTAGGAATCACCCTGCTCCTCGCTGAAAATATTGATTTTCCTTCTTGCTCTGTCTTTTTTTTTCCAGTTTTGCATACACGTCTTACTGCTATCCATCTACGCCAGTTGGACTATTCTATAGAGAGGGGACTTTGGGGTACTGAAGATATGACGGTCGGGGTGGTTACGGAGTGTTCATGGAAACAACTGTAAACTGGAGGGATTGGCAAGGCGTGAATCGTGCGTGTCTCTGTTTAAATGTTGTTTACGAATGCAAGTATGGCTGTTTGAGTTTGGACAGGGCTGTATATATGTTTTGTTTGTGCTGATCTTGCTGTCGCTTTTGGGTGACGTTGTATGATATTCATCTTGATAATGAAGTATATTTTGTATGAAATGAATATTAGTTCGTGGATCTCTTAAGATGAGGAGGTAGCTTTCGATATGTTATGTGAATTTGTTGTCGAGCATTGATGAGAACTTTTGGTGGGGCATGTTTATACTGAGCAAACTCCCCACTATTAGCTACCACCTAAATGGCGTAAATTGGTGGCTGATAGGTAGCCACCAGTCTAACTTGATAGCTCCAGGATAACGTCAAACTTGTCTCCTGCGCGTCGCGCAACTCGAAAGCGCTGCTCTCTCCACTCTAATCACTTTCGTCCCCATAAGACTGATCGTTTCGAATAAACAGAAAAGAAGAAGATAAGAAGCAGCGGCTGGACACTGCAATGGACGCACGCAATACCGGCAACGCAAGCAGCAGAGCGTATTTCGAGCAGCAGCGGGAGGCTCTCATCGGGGACATTGCCGAAGTACGACTTTTCTTACGGTTAACTCAGGGTAATGGTTTGCTAATAGTTGAACTAGAGCTTTGAGCAGGTCCTGGCTAACATCAATAAACTGAATCGGTCGCTCGAGGCTGTCATTGCTGTGCGTCCCAATTCCCATCCGAAAACTACAAGCTCCTGCCACGAGACAAACTATGCAAGAGACTGGCGACGAGTATCTATAATGGAGGCTAACATATGGATATACTACAGGTCGGCAATGAATTCTCTTCAGTAGAAGCCCTCTGGTCACAATTCGAAAACGTCATGGCCAAGGACGAAGAGAGCAACAAAGCAGCGGAGCAACAAGACGACGAAAGAGAAAGCGAGGGGGAGTCACGACAGGAATGATAACGATACCCAAGAGGAGCTCAAGACACGGATTGACAACAAACGAGAGATTATATTGCTATTGCACGTAGGCGAAAGATACCCCCTCTACCGAGTAACCAGCCAATCTACGCTACGTATAATCTACACTATGACTACAACACGATCGCTGGATCGGAAATGAAGGGAATAGAAAAAAATGAGAGACAGTCGGTAGGGTGTGAATATGATGATTTTTTATGTCCCAATCCCAAACCTGATTGAACTCAACAGTATCATGCTACATAAGAGAAAACGCAAAGTGGATAGAAAACGAGACAAAAGAAAAAAATAATAAAAAAGCACTAAAAGACCACACAAGTTCGCAAAACGTCACCACCGTTTCCTAGTTGCGTTGAAAAGTTGGTGGCTCCCACCAACTATCCGCCCTCTCCTCCCATGCGTCAAGGCTAGCAGGACCTAAAGCGCAAATCCAAAAAAAGAGGCCGGCTCGAATATGTTTAAATCAACCACGCGGACTCCCGCTTATATACCAGGCTCTACCTTTCTTTCGAAGAGAGAGATGCACCAGCAGCTCGTCTCCGTCACCACACTTTCGTCGTCTTAATCGTGGACCATAGCCGTCGGACGTCGTTCGTAAAAAGGTGCAAATCGTCGTAAAAGATCGTCTAATGGTCATTAGAATTGCGTATCTGCATCCACTCCACAAGTCCACTTCGACGGCCACTGCTTTCTGCCGCCAGTGCAGAAATGATGAGCATATAAGATCTCTCGAGTGGGTCCCTTAGAGAAATTGACACTTTCTCTTCTTCCTCTTAAGGCCCCCTACTACGGGAGCTGCTGTCTTTCCATCGCCTGCGGTCACAGCTGATGCGGTAGGCGTCTCCAAGTTCCTCCGGTCGTTGGCCACGACGGTTAGGATGGCCTGTTCGAAGATCTCGTCGACGCCCCGCATTTCCTTACTGCTGCATTCCATATAATGGGCGCCCATCTTCTTGGCAACAGCCATTCCCTGCTCTGCGGTGACGGGCGTGAGGCCCTGGGTCTTCAGCATGTCGATACAGGACTTTTTGTGCCGGAGGTCTGATTTGAGGCCGACCAGGATAAGAGGGGTGTAGGGGCAGAAATGCAGAACTTCGGGGTACCACTGTGGTGCGGGTTAGCAAATTGCGGTCGCAAGCGAGTGGCATTAATCTAGATTCAGGGGGTGGAGCCTCCGACATACCTTATCCATGACATTGTCCAGAGAGTTGGGGCAGTCGATGGCGAAGCAAACGAAGATGAGGTCGGTTTCCGGATACGACAGCGGACGGAGGCGATCGTACTCTTCTTGGCCGGCCGTATCCCACAGGGCGAGTTCTACCGTCTTGCCGGTAGGCGGGTGCGTCGGGTAGGTGATGTAGTTCTCGAATACTGTAGGAACATATTTCTATGAGGGAGCCGTCAGTACATCTGCCTGTCCTATGACAACATGACATGGCTTGCGGCTCAAGTCGCTTACCTCTGGAAAATAGCCCTGGCTGTAGCTAATGAGCAGACATGTTTTGCCGCATCCACCGTCTCCTACAACGACAATCTTCTTCGAATATGTCGGGGCCTCCGTTACGTGAGTCGCTGCTGATTCGCGCCCTGACGATGAGCTCATGGTGGTACTGACAGTTCCCTCGCTGGAGCGGGTGCGCTGGCCGCGCCTCTCATGGCTTCCCGTCGCATACTGCGAGTTTCGATTCTGATATGCCGCCGCCATGGTGGAAAAGGATATGTGCCGTGCGGATGCTGGAGAGAGCTCGGGAAGAGAGCTTGTCTCAGGCAAACAACAGTCTCTCTTCTCCGACAGGAATGCTGATCCTGCTCAACAAAGAATAGGAGTGGGCACCGCGGCAGAAACAAAGAGCAGACAGGTCACCTTGGCAAGCTCTGATGCAAGTAAATGAACAATGCGGTGAAGGAGAAAAGAGATGATAAAACAACCCGCGGCGGTGTGGAATAAGAGGATGATGATGTAGCGCAGCCCCGTAGCTGAAGGTTTAGAGGCTGGGGATGACAATGTTGTACTTGACGGGCAGGGCCGTGTTGCTTTTGGCAACGAGACAGTTGGTGGGACGAATGGTTGCGGCAGCTGGTCCCAACGGGGCAGCCCAAATCAATCTCAAATGGCTGTACTGACTAAATTCGTTGGCGAGGCAACGGAGGCAATGGAGGCTGTGCATTGACGTGACAGCACTGAGAGTGGCTGGAACCGGCGGTGGCTTGCGCGGGTTGTTCCGGCTCCGAAGATGGTCCGTGCCTTAGCCGCTCGCGAAAATTCTCCTTTGGCCTAAACGTGTGCACGAACGCCTGCAGGTGGATTTGCACGTATAAAGCTTTTTTTCACCTCTTTGAGAAAATTCTTTTTTCCCCCAACTCTTCTCGCCCTTTTCCGCAATCAGTCTTCTGGTTCGTGGCGCCGGCGATTAGCGAGGACTTGATCACCATGGATCTCCCAACGCCCAGCAAGTATGTCACGCTCGTTTCTGGAGACGGCTTCGAGTTTGTCGTGCTGCGTGAGGCGGCCATGGTGAGCCCAATCATCAAGGGCATGCTGGACCCGAGGAGTGCGTGAAGAACAAACCCGGGAGCCATTCAAACATCTCTTTCTGCCTGCTCACATCACTGTGCAGGTCAATTCGTCGAGGCCAAGGACGCAAGATGCGTATTCCAAGAGATGAGGTGAGAATTACTGCGCATGGCATTTGTAATGTCTATGTGGGATGACGACAATTTCGAGCATTTACTTGACAGAACGCCGCTGCCTTTAACCAGACATTTGTGTCTCGGGAGAGGCTGTTGGCTGGTCTGGTTGATCTTGCACTACACTTGAACCGACCAAGAATCGCCTTTTGGAAAATGGCCTTGCTATAACAATTCCACCGTGGCTGAACTGGTTTGGCTGACTCACATTAGCGGATTGGTTCTTGACAAAGTGGTCGAGTACTTCCATTACTGGTATCGCTACAGAAACAGCGAAGATGTGCCCGACATGGACATCCCTGTAGAGCTTTGCCTTGAGCTGTTGGCCGCAGCCGATTACCTGGGCTTGGATCAGTAAGCCATGTGGGAATCGAGCTATGGGCACTTCTAACTTTTTCTTGCAGGGTCAACATGAGCACGAAATAATGGTGCACCGCCATGAATGTTTCTATGAAGAAGATTATGATACGAAGATATGATACCATCGCGATTACAGAACTAGAAGAGGAAAGCAATATGCCTCGCCCTTAATACTAAGAATGACGATACAGTGCAGCATCCTTTTTTCCCCCTCTTGTTCCTTGTGATGATCACCTTGTGACATCCATTTCAGCATATGCGTTCCTCTCTGCTACTCCTCCGTGGGTTGAACGTCTATTAGAAGTGGAAGATTGATTGCATCCCTCTCACTCTGCTTGACTCAAACTTTCTTTACATTGAGCTCTCGCTTTTTTTGTAGGGGCACATGCCTTGCCAATAATTTGCACCTTTTGTAGATGAAAAGCCCTTTAGGGTTTGAATGTAGTATATCTTACCAATACAGGTATGTTGAACCTTTGATTATCAAAGTTTCAAGTAAGCTTAAAACATTAAGTATGAGCAGAAATGCTCCTGCTTGAATTCCTATCTTGTTATTTGGGGTCTTCTGGAAAGTGGCGTCAGTAATGCCTTCCGACTGGTAGATGCTACTTCCTCCAAAGAGTTGTATCTAGCCGTAGTGGCTGCCTAAGCTGTTATGACGCATCCATCATCTCTCAGCCAGCTCTGAAGGACACAAAATCTATCCCCTTGATCCTTGCTGGCTAAAATTGTAATTTTTGTCTCGTTTGGTGTTGGGCAGGTCGCATTTGCTCAGGGGGTTTTATGTGTTTGGCCCGTCATAGTATCAGAAGTAATTTTCTCACAGCGGCTCAGTGGACGAGGATACGCGCTAAGCACAAACCCATTCACCTCTCTTTTCAACAACACTTCAGACATTACACCGCGACGAAGATGGCCTCTGGTACATTCGAATCGCAGGGCGTCCGAATTGCTGTTGAGGGCTGTGTGAGTTGTTCTGAACCATGAATTTACAGTCTGTGATGGCGGCATCAATTAACCTGCTTTTCAGGGCCATGGCACGCTCAACGCGATATACGCCTCCGTCAAGCAGTCCGCCGAGGAGCGCGGCTGGGATGGCGTCGATCTACTCATCATTGGAGGCGATTTCCAGGTAATTTATATAAGCCATCAACAATTGGTACAAACTGCTAATCTGTGTAGGCCGTACGCAATGCAGCCGACTTGACGGTCATGTCGTGTCCTGTCAAGTATCGCCACATTGGCGACTTTCAAGAATACTACTCTGGCAGTAAGCAGGCTCCATATCTGACCATATACATTGGCGGAAATCACGAAGCAGCTTCGCATGCATGGGAGCTCTATTATGGCGGTTGGGCCGCTCCAAATATTTACTATCTCGGGGCTGCCAACGTTTTACGGCTTGGGCCGATTCGTATTGCTAGCATGTCTGGTATTTGGAGAGGACTCAACTACCGCAAGCCGCATCATGAACGCCTGCCTTTTAACGGAGATGATGTCAAATCATTCTATTCTATCAGAGAAATTGATGTCCGGAAGCTCCTGTTGCTGCAGACGCAAGTTGACGTGGGCCTGAGTCATGATTGGCCACGTCAAGTCGAGAAACATGGCGATCTTAACGCTCTGTTTAGAGAGAAGCCTTTTTTTAGACGCGAGTCCATGGATGGGACTCTAGGCAGCGTGGCTGCCGAATATGTCATGGATCGTCTACGCCCACCATACTGGTTCTCTGCGCATCTACACGTCAAATTTGCCGCCATCAAGAAATACGATGCACCAAGTACAATTGAGGCTGTTCAGCCAGTTGAGCCCCTCGAAGCTACGACTCCCGTCCAGGATAACAACCCGGACGAGATTGACTTGGACATGGACGATGAAGATATTAGCAAACCTGAGGATATGGCGAAGGATACGACTACAGAAGCCCCTGTGGCTGAAACTAAAGAGGAGGTTGAGGGAGCCACCGGAGGGGTGCCCGAAGACTTGAGAGCACAGTTGCCAGCATCATTTGCTCGTCCCACTGAAAAGGTGAAGCGTATCCCAGGCCAACCAGTGCCTCCAGGCATCGAAAACAAACAAGTCAGATTTTTGTCGTTGGACAAGTGCCTGCCTCGGCGACATTTCCTTCAGTTATGCGAGATTCAGCCGTTCAAGAAAGAGCAGTTGTCTCTATATCCACCTCAGGCCTCCGGCCCCCGGTATCGACTTCAATATGATGCTGAATGGTTGGCCATTACTCGCGTTTTCCATAAATTCCAAACCTTTGGCGTTCCTACGGCCCAGGTGCCCGAAGATCTAGGCGAGGAGAATTACCTCCCTTTGATTGAAGCAGAGAAGGCATGGGTTGAAGAGAACATTGTGCAAAAGGGGAAGTTGGATGTGCCGGAAAACTTTGAGCTAACAGCGCCTCCATATGTTCCCGGAACACCTGAGATTGTCAATGAGCAGCCTGAAGAGTATACAAACCCACAGACTGCAGCATTCTGCGAGCTTTTGGGCATTGAGAACTTGTGGGATGCAAGCACAGAGGAGAGGCAAGCAAGGAAGGCTCAGGGGCCGGCCATGGTACAGCACGTGGGGCGCGGTGGCGGAGGCGGCGGAGGCGGCAGAGGGGGCCGTGATGGAAGGGGAAGGGGAA
>PXNZ01000788.1:0-14082 GCA_003012085.1 Trichoderma brevicompactum
GTCTGTCTGTCTGTCTGTTTGTCTGTCTGTCTCTGTTTCTCTCTCTTTGCTTTCTGTCCTCCCGGCTTTCTCACTTACTTTTTTTTTTTTTTTGCCTGTCTGTTGTCTGTTCCTGTTCCTGCTTCTGTTACAGTTACTGTCTCTTCCTCTTCTGTCCAGTGACCCGTTTTTTTTCTCCCTTGTCTCTTTCTCTCTATCGTCTCCTTCTATTTCGCTTTCGTCTTTTGTGTCTCGCTACGCCGGACTAAACAGGCTGGTTGTGTGGAGAGATTTGGAGGTGAAGATGTGCGGGAAAGAGTGGTGGTGGTTGTGCTTCCCCGTAGGGCCTCCTCACACGTCACAGCAAAGCGGTAGGTATAGTGAGTGAGTGGTATCGTAGTGGTAGTGGCCACGGGCCAGAGCAGGGGTGGCAGACGGCGCCAGTCAGTCAAAACCTCGGGGCAAACGGGGGGGCCAGCTGGACGGTATAGACGCTGCGGCTGCCGGAATCCAGCGCTGGCTGGCGGCAGGAAAACGGGCTCTGGGGCGGCAGCAGAGGTCAGGTCCAGGCCTGCAGACGTCTGCTTGGCGACGCTGGAAGACTTGCAGTCGTTGGAGATTTGTCGTGACGGGGGGGCGGCGCGAAGAGCAGGATGGATTGGATGGTTTGGCCGTGGGCAAAAGTCTGGCGGCTTTGCCAAAAAGGCGCTTCCAAGGACCCCCCCATGTCATCGCCCCCCCAGAAAGACCCCGGCAAGTGCCAGGCGCCGCTTAGGGGAGCGAAAAAAAAAATTATGACGTAGGTGACGACAGGAACTGGAGGCTGGCGTTCATCATCAGCCCAGGCCTTATTAACTAACAGCCCGCTAGCAAGCACTCGAGGCTCCAGCCAACCCCCCAAGGCCCTTCCGGTGAACCAATCCAGCGATCCCAGACAAGAGCCTAGAAGCCCCACGTCAAGGGGTGTGAAGAGGTTTTTTTTCCCTTGTTTTACTTTTTTCTCTTCCCTGACTACTCCGTATATCTTTATTGTCTCTGCGTTGATCAAGGCTCTAGTGGCCACTGTGCATGCCTAATGTTTGCTAAGGTACTACTGCCGGGCGTGTGCCTGACTGCGCATACCTCTACTGTATTTGCACTACTACTACTACAAGAGTACAGTGCCTAGGTACCTACGGAGCAGTGCTAGCACCTGCAACGCACCTATCCGCGGCGATGGGTCGCTCGCCTAGTACGGAGGGGTACCTATTACCTAGTAGTCTACTCCGTACCTGTAGCCGCACTTTGCAGGATAAGTGCGGATCAAGTACTCCGAACGCCGGTACCGTTTCGTAACAAAGCGAGAACGGGGGGGGGCATGGTCTGCCTCTCTGCTACGGGCATCGTGAAAGCTCGCGTGCCCTATCCTCCAACTTTAAAATGCGGCCACGCGGAGCATCTACAGCGCATCTCCCTACGCTAGGCCACCTGTTAAACTACCTATGCGTGCGTCCTTACCTCTGGCTTTCCAGCACAAGTAGTCCCCGCAAAAGATACCTATAGTGCTAGGGTACTAATGGAGCAGGCAGACCTGGATGTCGACGTGTCTGCTCCGTACACATTCGGAGGCACAACGTGTATCCAAGCAGCGGTAGCTCACGCCATGCCTAGCCTCAGCAGCTTGCTGACCGCTGACCGCTGACAACATGAAGGACGGATGGCTGACTGACTGCGTGGCGCTTGGTCAACCAGTCGCCCAGGCATGTACCGGAATGTGCCACAGCAGCAGCAGCAGCAGCAGCAGCTCCTGAGCGGCGGCAGAGGCAGAGGCAGAGCCGGCAGACGCATGCAAGGCGTAGAAGCATAGGCAAGTAATGCTGTGCCAGCTGGAGCTCTGCGGCATCTCTTGTCTCTTGCCGCCTCGGTGCTGTGTAGAAGGCATCAATCTGTATGGTAGGTGTACATGTAGGTGTGGGTGGTCAACCTCCATTTGCGTCGTCTAAAATGCTGACCGCTGTAGCGATGCAATGGTGCGGCCCGATGCTGATGGTTTACATGCATCGCTATACTCGACATGTACATTCGGGATACCTTTGGGCGCAACAATGCCAGGTATAATAACTACCAAGCGGTGGTAACTGCCAAGCACTAGGTACTACTATGTAGTAGGCACAATCAAACATTTGGCCATCACCAGGAGAGAGAGAGGTACATGCTGGACCAGGTTAGGGCTCGTGTATCCAGGTACCTGCCCGGTACTGCCCAGCAGTTGCCCGTAGCATCGCTTCTCGATCCTTCGGAAATCAAGACGAACGACAAGATCCCTCCTTCATCATCGCTCCCTCGCTCACTCACTCCGAGCCCTTGTCGCCTGGCCAGGGGCGCGGTGGGTTACGCAGATTGGACGCTAATGGCAGCTTACCAAACCGGCGTCCAGCAGAAAGCTTCTATCTCTTAGTCCATGTAGCCAAGCCACGAGGAAGCCCTTTTGTTTCCGTAACTCTTCAGACCTGCGAATTGATCTGGCATCCACACAACCCTTTCCCCGGACACCACTCAAGACTAGCCCTATCCAACAAGGCGCTCCGTGTCGGCGGTGATGCTTCTTTGTGCTTTGGGGCCAAGTTTTGCTGCCCGCTACTGCGGCCCACGGCCCTCTTGGCCCGTCAGCTCCTCGCTCGGGCTGCCGCACCAATCTTGCCGCCGTTACAGCCTTTTGCTCTCAGCATCCATGCAGCGACGAAAAAGCTTGCATTAATCTTGGCCCAAGTTGCGAGGCCGATGCCGTGCTACCCCCCCGGCAGGGGGCATGGCCAGCACCGGGTACGAGGGACGAATCATCGCAACCTCGAGGCTTGTCAGGCCATGTCGTGACGTACATGTAAATCATGCAGACTTCATCTTTTCTGTGCAACGTGAACAACATGCGATGCCCCCCGGGGAATGGACCGACAGATCGACCGCTGATCCGTCCTCGGAGAGGCTCCAGGTCTCTCCCCTCCACGCCTGATGACGGTGCATCACCGTTTGTCTCACAAGGGGAGAATTACACAAACGGGCTCGGCTTCGTGAAAAAGTCCCCAGTTAGTACGTGACATCTCCCCACGGGGCCTGCCGCGTCAACGTCATTTGCGAAGCAGGGTAAAGGCCGTCGCCCGGTGCTGCCGCAGGACAGTTCGTATTCTCCTTTCCTTTGACGAAGAGCAAAAAAAAAAAAAGTATGTGTTCCTTGGCGAAGTCATTATCATCTCATATCGCTCTTCCATTTCCGTCATCTCCCCGAGGTCACATGAACCTACGGCGTGTGTGCGCAGCATCAAACTGAGGACGGCCCCCGCTCCCCCGAAACTGCATACCGTGCCTTAACCTTGTGTAGATTTCTTTCGGACGCAAGCTCTTTTGCCAACTGAAGTTATTTTTATCTATTTGATTATAATCGGCAAACCTCCCGTCATATTATTCCAGCCCACCGGGTGCGGGCGGGCCGCGAAGGGGGGACCTCAACCGAGTCCTTTGGCTTCAACACCACATGGTTCTTTGGGAGGGCCACCCAGTCGCCCATTTAGCCAATATCTAGCACGCGAAAAAAGGACGGGCTGGTGAATAATCGAGCGCCTAAACCGGACACCTCCCATGACCATCAGGACACAGGCTATTCACCTGCGTCCTCCGCCTCTATATCCACCTGAGAGCTTGCCAAACCATGTGCTTCTAGTATTCATCTTCAATAGCCTCCCCCCTGCGCGTAGCGGTAGGGATGGAAGGATGGCTATCCGCTAGAAAGAATCGGCTACCGATATGTGGCAGGGAAGGTAATGCGAAGTCTGCCAAAACCAAACCCACCTTGGCACTTGATGCAATGCAATCCAGCCTGGCCGGTAAGTGATCGGTCCGAGCCAGTATATCAGCAGTGGCCCAGTGTAGAGAAACCACATGTGTCAAGCACCCAAGGGCATAACTATAGCCGTGAGGGCGTAATCATCATCATCATCCTTAAGGGGCGAGCAACTCTCTCCATCTCTCTCTGTTGCAGCACGATATATATTCCCACTCCGACGTACGGTTTCGCCCACGGCGGCTGTGTAGCTGACCAAACAGATGGCTGACTCGATGTAATATTAAACTGTGGCAACCTAGCAGCTTCGTATGGCCTTTCATCGACGGCCCCGTCAAGCTCCATCATTTCGATAAATTCCACAGAGGCGGGAGCATCTTGTCCGGGACTCTGGCTGTATCCACCGCAGCTCATTTGACAACGACCCGCTTGCCGCTGGCACCGGCAAATCTGTTCCAGCGGCATCACTCACGGCATCGACATGTTCATCGCCGGCCTGAGCTCTGTTTGCCTTCACCGCATCATGCCACATCAGAAGAGGGGGGAGAAAAGGAAAAAGGAGGGCTGAGACATGCGAGGACCGATATCGCGAAAGCCACCATGCCGCTACCCGGGGGTTTTTTGTCACGATGCAGCATTTTAGGTATAACGAGCACAAAGTCTAGGAGCGGAATGACGTATTAATCCGCTGCTAAGGTATTGTCGTGGTAGGGAAAGGGAAGCTCAGCCGCACTCGCTGACCGGTCCCTTTTTCTTATAGGTAGGTGTACGAGCATTGATGTTTGCTGCAGGCGACGGGGAGACGAAGACGGCACATCCAAGGTACAGGGAGCACCGGTCAGAGAGATAAAGCTGGTGGTTATGAGAAAGAAAGAAGGGAGGTTGAATTCCACGCCACAGCCAGCTTCTTTCAATACAATTATAGTACAGCCAAACCCGACCATTCTGGCGATGTACCAAAGCCTCATGTCTCGTCGCCTGTATCGCGGGAGTACTTTGCTGGTCACCCGGGAAGCCAAGCGCCCCCCCCCAAAAAAACCGTACGACAAAGCTGGAAGGCGCTTGCCCAGCGGGTGGGTGACGTCGGAAGTGATTTGGTGACCCGCAATTGCGTCGGTGGCGTACCATTGGAGATCCTGGCCGAATCCGTATTGGGGAAGTGGATACGACGGAGACACGTGTCGCTCTGAGCCTGCTAATGCAATGCACAGCGCTCCGAATGGAAGCTTGGAGAAACCCGAGCTTTTTTTTTTTTTTGTTATACATCTTGAAGTGTCTATTGTGTGTAGAGACGGGCAAATCAGAGGATGAACATGGCGATGCGATACGTTTTCTCTGTTTCTCCTTAACAAGCATATTTCTCTCTTACCCAGAGGATCAGGCTGCTATGAGTCCAAAGGGATGGGCTTTGATGCGAGCCACAAGATGAGCCCAAGGTAAAACAAGGCAAAACAAGGTAAAGCAGCAGCAGCACTAGTAGGTGCTTTATGCGAACATGTAAACAAAGAATTGAAGACGGGCACGAGACTAGGCCAAGGGGGGACCTTAGCCCTAGCTACCTGTCACTGAAGTCGTTCATTTCCACCTAGTAGGCCTACATCATGCACCTGTACGGGAATTGTATGCAGTACATATATACATCGCGGTTCCGGTGCCGTCGTCCGAGTACCCGAGATCAACAACGAAATCGAACCGGTATTTCCACAGAGATGGCGATCTGCTAGATGGATCACCATCGTCAGGAACAGGTTTAGTTTTTCTTCACAAGCAGAACCGCGCTCCACTTCGGGCCTGCCGTCCACGTCCACGTCCCCAAGAAATGAGCTGGGAATTTTTTTTTTTCCATGGGGTGGCCACTAGATACGAACAAGTCCTACCCATGGGACGGCTTACCTATCCCGCAACCCGGTCATCTTCGGGAACTCCAACAGCAGTAACGGGATATTATCAGCACACTCAAAAAAGTAACACTGCCCGACTCAGGTGAAGCTTCCCACGTCGCCTCCCCTGGCGGCTGTGAACCCCACCTTTTTTAAAATTACCCAGAGCCAGACGGCGGCGGATCCTCGTGGTTCGGCATCGAGGAACTTACTTAGCTCAGGTCAAAAATAAAGCGCTGCGGCCCCCAAATGAGGAATGCGTTTCCACTGCAAGGCTAAGCTGGCTCCGGGGATGCAAGTTCACTGCTGCTGAGCACAGAGCAAATTGGGATGTAGCTCCGCGTCTCCTCCTTGAAGCCATGGGGACTTCGTATTCTGTGCTACACAACTAAGGGTGCCTATACAAGGTAGAAGAAGGTGCTATTGGATAGTCACAACGCGTGATGTCGGTTTTACAATAGGATATCGTATTGCTAGTTATAACTGTGTAAAGAGCCAATCTGCATTCCAAAACTAGACACCATCAAAAGGCTTTTCAAACTAGCTGGCTAGACTTTCTCAATTTGATATAAACCCCCATTCAAAGCGACACACTTGGTCGGCTGAAGCCCAGCTTCTGCTTCTGAATCCTAGGAAACACTCCAATAACAATAAGAACCGACAAGACGAGCGTGGCCCAGAGCTTTAGCTTCAATACATTCTTGTTGTAATCCGTCTGGGTTGCGCTGTTGATGGTCCCCAGTAGAAGCAACAGGACAAAGTACCCACTGTACCGATGGTACTTCCAAATGGCCTTGGCATTGTCCTCGCCCCCGTACAGCTTCGGTGTAGCCCACATGGTAAACCCAACAAAGTACTGCAGCAGCAGCACTATGCAAGTAATGACGCCAAGGTAGCCGTGTGCCGAGTGAAAGTGCGCATTGTGGCTCTTCTCCTTGTTGTACTCGATAATGGTCACGCCGGCAACGAGGGAGAGGAAGGCCAGCAGATTCAGAAGCCCGTGGACACGCTGCCCCAGGCGCTTTTGTTCCAGCGTATGGGTGGGCTGCAAGAAGAGGACGGACTGCACCAGCACCAGAACGGCGAAGGACTGGGCAAGAGGGTGTCCTGAGAAGAGGATGAGAGGCTTGGTGAAGACGCTAGCCCAGATGAGGACGACGAGAAGCCAGATGCCTATCTGCGCGATGATGCCAGTGCCTTTGATTGTCTCACGTTAGGGAACATTACCCAAACCTATTACGAGCGAGGGGGCTGCCTCGACAGATACGCACCTATAACAAGGTTGTTGAGGGTCGACTTGCCCTCCACCTGCGCAACATCTCCCGGACGGCCAAGAAGCGGCTCGGTCTCGCGGCTCGCCAGCCCGGTCTCCTCAGAGCCGTTGGGCAATCGTTCTGGTAAGCCCGTAGCGCTCGCCATGCCGTCGATCTAGGAGCTTAAAACAAAGTTTTGGTGTCGAGGAATGAGGAATGCCTTGAAGAGATTGGCTAATATGGAGCCGCATGCAGCTGTATCGCAAAGCTTCAAGGAGCTCCAAGTCTCGTGACAGACGGTAGCAGAGACGATGGGTGGTTGATATTCTTCTGCCTCTTGGCTCTTGAGCTGTATCCACCGACAACAAATTGTTCCGATGATTGAGATGGAGAGAGAGGGAGAGAAGGAAAAGAGAAAGTCTCAAGCCAAGAGGTGAAGCTGGTGATGTAGACCATACCTAGAGCAGCACGTCATAGCCGCGCGACCAGGCTAAAGTCTAGATTCGGATTCGGATGCGGGCTGGCGCCGCGGTGGGGAACACGATAGATAACAGCAATCGGGAGGGTGGACCAATCAGCGTCGCCGATTAGCAACCAGAGCAAGGTACGGCAGCCAAATATGGGGGCCGTAGCGCGGGGAAAGCGCTGAAGCAGGTGCTCGGGCAGAGCACAATCACCATTTTACCTTGGCAGCACGTCAAATGCGGTGGCATTGGTGGTGAAAGTGTAACTGCACACGGCATAAATCCGAGCCACGGCTCCGTGTTGAAAGTAGCGAGTTTGTTTCTTCTTCAATTTCCCGCCAGTCGACTCGTACAGACGGCTTGCTGGACTTGGACGCTGGCACAACATACAGCAGGCATGTGCAATGTGCAGCGCAGTTGTCTGACAGCTCACCAGACCAGCAGTTATCGGCCTCTGCGGGGCCTAAAGGCCTAGCCGCCTCTTCCCCGCAACGCCTGCAATGGCTGGCTTCGGGTATTTTTAAGGACTTTTACCCTTACCCTACCCTATCTCACGTCCCATCCCTAGCCCTCCAGCAGAATCTCCTTTTAGAGCTGGGAGATGGATTGGATGGGGACATAGCCCGTGTACTAACTAGCTCGGAACGAGGTAATTGGTCATGCGTGCATCGTGATGGCTGCCGCCTTCATTTATCAGATCCGTGATGCCGGTAACCAATAGCCAGTCTGCCGATTGAGTCTATAGACTTGGAGGACATGGTTATTCGAGAGGGGGCTCAATGGCGATGGTAACCGAATTCTGAGTGATATATACCACGTAATAAAGACGATATACTAATCTTGGATGGCTGCATCTTCTCCTGGCAGCCTGCTTGAGATGCTACACCCGTTCATGAGTGGATTGGCTGAGGACAGGACGAAGGAGCCGAGATATTATCTCGATACGCCCACCCTGTTATTCGTATTACCATTATTATTATAAACAGGCCCTGCAGATACGAATCGCAATCGCTAAACCTTAGGCAAGGGGAATCGGATCGGGCACGATGGAAAAGCCACAGCCATGCATCGAATAAGCCAACGTTGCTCATCGCCCGCTAGCACCCCTTAAGGATGCGCTTCCCCGCTTATTTGTCCGGTTGACGCCGGGCCTCGACACCGGCCGCCGGCGTCGGAGGTGGCCGATATCTATGCCCACTTCAGGGGGGCGGGCAACCGCGCAGCCTACGACTTCTTATCAGGCGGTCGGTGCACCAAGCACGAACAGAAAACAAACTTATTTCTTGACTCTCGAGCAACTTGAATCTCTGGCGTGATACCAAGCCGTCTACTGTTTGCTGTCAAGTTTCCTTAGTTGATTCACAATGTCTTCCTTCGCTGACGAGGTTGAGTATAAGCTGGATGCCGTCAAGGCAACACAGCTGGGCTCGGATGAAATCGACAAGACGTTCCGCCCGACATGCATAGGTATGCTCGCACATCTCGCTTCCTCGCACGTATATATGAGCAAAATATGTTGACGTGAGCTTCAACGAACCAGATCTCGTCTCGGCGGGACTGGGTGGCAAGATCCTCGGATTTTCGGATGAGTACTTTGCTGAGGCCACCAACCTTCTAACCACAACGGCTCCCATCAGCCAGCCGGGCAAGATGGTCTATACCGGAGCCTGGTACGACGGCTGGGAGACCAGACGTCATAATCCCGAAGAGTTCGATTGGGTTGTGATCCGCCTCGGTGTCGCCTCCGGCACTGTCGAAGGCGTTGAGGTAGATACGGCCTTTTTCAACGGCAACAACGCCCCCGCCATCTCCGTAGAGGGTTGTTTTAGCGACAACGACGATGAGGTAATTTCATGGAAGGGTGGTCGAGGCAAATGGGAAACCATACTCAACATCCGGGAGTGCGGGCCGTCTCAGAGGCAAGGCTGGAAGCTCGACGCGCCCACCACCAAGCAATACACCCATGTGAGGCTCAACATGTATCCGGATGGAGGCATTGCCAGATTCCGCCTGTTCGGACACGCAGTTCCTGTATTCCCCGAGGACAAGGACGTCATCTTTGACCTTGCGGCGGCACAGAACGGCGGCATTGCCATTTCATGCAGCGATCAGCACTTTGGTTCCAAGGATAACCTGCTGCTGCCGGGTCGTGGGAAGGACATGGGCGATGGTTGGGAGACGAAGCGTTCACGAGGCAAGGATCACGTCGACTGGACGATAGTCAAGCTGGGAGCTCCAGGATTTATCAAGGAGTTTGTCGTGGACACGGCTCACTTTCGAGGAAACTTTCCTCAAAAGGTCACCGTCCACGGCCTCTCATGGCAAGGAGAGGGCCAGCCCGATGTCAAGTCTGAGGGGTGGCTTGAGGCCGTGCCGCCGAGCAAAACTGGGCCTGACCAGGAGCACAAATTTGCTTCTGCCATTGCAGATGTGCCTCTCACACATGTCAGGCTTACCATGATACCTGATGGAGGAGTAAAGCGGTTTCGAGCATTTGGGAAGCGGGTGGCATAGACCGGGATCAATGAGCGCAACGGCTTGGGCATCAACGAATTTTACGTGTATCTACAGGTCATTGATGAATTAATTGTCAAACGTATAAAATTTCATTCCAAAGAGGGTTAACTTTATTTATAAAAAATGAGGAATAGAGCAAAACGGAGATTTTGACGATAAATCCATAAAAGCCGTGAGCGCCTTTTTATTTCATCAATGAGAAATTAATCTTGATATTCAACCACGGGAACTTTAACGAGTGTGGCCACTGAAAGCAGTGCGCGCACGGACCACCGACTGGGCGATAATACTATCGTACCCGATGACGAACCTGCCAGCAACATACGTTTAGCCCAGAACAGCTAACAGCCATTGAAAGTGGGTAGGATAGGTAGACCGCTCTCTTGTCCAGGACACTTCGCACGCGACTCCAGACACGCATCTGCTCGAGCAGAACTGCTGCGGCGTCTGATTCGATCGCGATACCGAGCCCGAGCCAGCAGCTCATTCTGTGGTTGACCGCACGCCTTGCGCATCCGCACCGGCCACTGCAAGCGACGCCGTCCCATGAGCCAGGGACTCTGGCCCTGCCCCTCCTCCCACCATGGATCCTGGGGACTCCGGCAGCGACAATGGCCGCGAGAACAAGCCGCGAGCCATTCCGGACGACCTGCCCACGTCCTTGGATGACCGAAGACATGCTGGCGGAGAATTTACAGTACCGGAGACGGAGATGTACGACGGCTGGCAAGGTGCGTTTTCGTGGCGAGGCAACGGCTTCGTTTGCTTCCATCCCCCCTGCCCCCTCCCCCCTTTTATATAGCTACCAATGATGGATTTGAGCTTTGACGGATTCAAGTTGGCTGACATCAAGCTCTCCAGGCCAGTCCCAATTCCTCACCTCACCAGTGCTAGCGAAGCCACTCAATTTCGAGAACCTGTCCTTGAACGACTCGAACCAAGACGATTTCGTCGGTAGCGGCCCAAAAGATAGCGACGCCAGGTTGATGGAGATGTTGGCGGCCCAGGCTGCGCATCGCAACGAAGCGGCGCTGGAAGACGAGGATGCCATCATAAACAACGACAAGATGTCGGAGTCTGAAAAGAAGGACATATTACAGCGGGCGCTCACCATGGCTGCTAGCAATGGTGACACCGAGAGGGTCAAGAAACTGCTCGAGGGAGACGCCAAGCCCTATGTGGATGTCAATCTTCCCGACGACGATGGAACCCCCGCATTGATCTACGCCAGCTGTTTTGTTCGTCACTCCCTCCAATGTCGTGAGAAGAAGATATTATTGAAGCGTATATACTAACTTGATTCGCTAGGGTCACGAGAAGGTCGTCGAGGCTCTGATTGAGGCGGGCGCCAATGTGAACCAGCAAGACCGCAACCAATGGACACCATTTATGTGGTCAATGACAAATCGCCACAAGGGCATAGCGAAGCTGCTGTTGGACAAGGGGGCATCGTCGGAGCAAAAGACGTCGTCCGGGCGGACGGCGTTCGACTTTGTTCCCCCCGACAGTGACATGTCGTTTTACTTGCATGACAATGGCTATACCATTGGGAGTGCAGGTATCATGGGCGACTTCTATAATCCCGGCTTCTCCCAAGATCGCTTTGAAGAGGAAATGGCGGAAAACGAAATGCGGAGACGGCTGATGATGGAGAGTGCCCGTGATCTGGAAGTTGACTTGGGGAATGTTGGAATGGATGATCAACCAGAGGTATGCTGAAACAAAAACAACCTACTGCCGCCCCCTTCTTTTTCTAGCCTTTTTTTTTCATCATCTCGACTAACGCAATGCAATCTATTAGCCCATGGACGAGTTCGAAGAGGAGCAACAAGAGTTCGACTGGAGTCGCTGCCTCCACGACCAAATGTTTGTCTTCCAAGAGCACGAACTGGACCGGATACTGGACATTGTGGTCACCAAGATGACGCCCCAGCGGTCGCCATCGCAGAAGCCCGTACCAGCCAACATGATTTTCCTCAGCGCGCGATACGCACACTACCATGCTAGCCCAGAGCTGCTAAAAAGGTTGCTTGTATCCGCCATGGATCGCATCAATGCCGTGGTTGAAAAGTCACAGTGGGATATGACCATTCTGGCTTTTTGGATCTCAAACGCGACGCTGCTCCTACACTACCTCAAGAAAGATGCCGGGCTGGTTGAAGCAACAACCGAGTTCCAGGCACAGCTTGCGGAGCTCATCAACGAGATATTTGTGCTCATCGTCCGGGACGCCGAGAGGCGATTGGATAAAGTGCTCGACCCTGCCATGCTAGAGCACGAGACGATCCCCGGCTTCGAGGACATTGCGTTCCAAAACGAATGGAAGATCTTCAAGAGAAAGTCTACGGTTAAGGAGCAGCCCCTCGAGAAGCGCTTCCGCCCGCCATCCCCCAAGCAGAGAGCGAAGCCCGCGCCGCGAAACGTCACCTCCTTGCTATCATCGACGCTCTTCGTGCTAGATCTATACGATATTCACTCGGTGATTACGGCACAAATCATCTCTCAGCTCCTCTACTGGCTTGGATGCGAGCTGTTCAACAGAGTCATGTCCAACCGCAAGTATCTGGCCAGAACAAAGGCAATGCAGATCCGCATGAACGTGTCCATGGTAGAGGACTGGGCACGAACAAACAACAGACAGGCGGAACACTACGAGGGGGGTGAAATGAACTCATCAGGAGAGACTACAATGGACGCTGCCAAGCGTCACCTCGCCCCCGTTATCCAACTCTTGCAATGGCTACAGTGCTTTTCGTCTCTGGATGCCGATGACCTGGAGGCCTTGGTTGGTACTCTCCAGCAGCTAAAGAGGATGACCCCTCAACAATTGATCCATTCAGCCACGCACTATCGCGCCGAAGTCGGTGAAAAGGGGCTGCCTGGTAGCGCTATGAAGTACCTCATCGCGATTCAGAGGGAGGCAGCGCTTAAGAGGCAAAGCAGCCAGACGGCTGGTGCAGACAGTGCCCCAACTACGCCGGTGACGAGCAATTTCAATGGAAATGGGCTCCAAACCCCCAGGAGCATGCAGATCAAGACTCCGAGCATCAAGGGTGCCGACTCAGATGATGAGGAAAGCACGCCGAAGAACTTGCTATTGAACCCAGCCTACATGCTGCCGTTTGCATTGCCATCAGTGACGGACATGCTCGTGTCATATGGAGCTGGCTTCGGAGGCGTCAACCGGGAGAGGGAACGCAAATACATCCCGACAGTTCCACCTGAGTTTCTGGAAAAGCTCGAGGTGAACGGCACCCGCAACCCGCCAATGTTTGAGGAGAAGGACTGGGAAAACGAAGAGGTGTGAGGCGTAAAGCGTGAAGATGCTGCGCTATAGGGTAAGGGGAGAGAGTTGGGACTGGAGGGAGAGGAACACTCTGATTGGCAGAGTCGAATACGGAACCGTCAATGGGGGTGGTTTCTCAAAAGGCCGAGGAAAAATGAAGAAGACAATATATAGAGAGCAACATCTACGGTTTATTGCACATTGAACGAGTACATGACGAATCCAACTGAGCGGCTGCCGCAATTTGTTTATCGAAGCATCTGAGATCCAGCTGTTCACTTGAAGAAGGGGGTGATGGACCAAAGGGAGGTGATTCGAAGTTTTTTTTTTTTTCTCTGTTATTTTCTTTACCTGTCTTTTTTGTCTTTCCTTTTTTTTTTTCCTTGCTGTTGTTAATCATGGGCTAGCAAGGATGACGAACTGGGGAGCACGTGTATGGAATCAAGGCGAGGGAACCTTGCAAGACACGGCGCATGTGCGAAGAAGAGGGGGAGCAGCGTGAGCCGTGGAAGAAGGGAGACGCGATGGCCAGCCCTGGAAGGACCTGGGGCGAGGTAGAAGGCGGGGGAAGAGAGGTTCATGGATAATGCTTGCTTGGATCAACTAGCAGGAGAAGGATGATTCTTGTGTCTGTAAAGGGATAACGTCCGATGCTGCATATGTAGCTTGTATGTTCTGATTCGGAGGCTCGGTTCATGCTACAAAGCTTTGTAAGGTTTCTTCTACACGCCTACATACTCTACTACATTACATTACATATTTGTACTACCTAATTCATACTTTCACACTTGGCACATGCGAGAGCGGACGAGGGTGAATAATACGCCACCAGTATTATAATAAGGCCGAGGAGGAGAATGAAGAGGAACAGACTTTTTTTTTTTTTTTT
>PXNZ01000790.1:0-42646 GCA_003012085.1 Trichoderma brevicompactum
ATATATAGGTATATATAGCACAGCTCCTCCGATCCCATTAACCCCCTCAATCCCCCCTAAAATGCCTCTCCTCTCAATCACCACCGCTCTGCAGCCCAGCAGCCACCCATGCAAAACCTCCATTTTTGCCAAGAAAACCACCTGAATGTACAACCAGCCCTACACTGAGAGAAGATGGGGGGGGGGAAACAGGTCGAGCCACGGTGTGGCTTCCGTTTGGCCGTTTTGCGGCAGCGGGACGCCGATCACTCGTGTCCGCATCCATGGCCGTGGGCCGTGTGAGGATCGACAAGGGCTGGAGGTTTGGAGAAGAAACTAAGGACCGCAGAATGACATACATATAGGGCATGTCAACTGTACATTTCCGACTTCACATCATCCGTGTAGCAGCGATTTTGGTGTCGATGATGGATGTTGGCTCTTGCGGTGGTGGTGTTTTTGCGAGTCTTGGTAGAGTCAACATCACAGTGCACAATGTGAATAGATACAAGGGAGGTTCTAATGAAAGATTGAAAGACATTAATACGGTTTATTCAATATCATTAATAAGTTTTCAGATAATGCGCGCAGAAACCGTCGAGGTTGAGCAAGCTGCTCTTCTCCATACGCAACCGGCGACGGTCACTTACATTTACACCAACATATATCAGGATGCGTTAATACATCACAATCAGTCTGAGTTAAATATAAATTATAATATAATATAAAGCTTCTTGCAACTATATAGTAACCATAAAAAAGGGCACTCCTATGGACTCGTTAACAAGTGGCCCACTGCTTAACGCTAGTGCAAGGAATTTGCGAATAGCATCATGGCAGTAGACACCCGCAAATGGAATGTCGTTTTACAGCGTTTAAAAAAAAAAATAATGAGTAGCACTATAAAATGCAAACGAAGAAGAAGATTTGTCCCTAATTCTTTTTTTATTTTTATAATCATCTAGTCAGGCTGCCTCTACATTAATAGCTTGTGATTCTACCTGCTTCACCCATCTCACTGCGCTTTCCCGAAGATAGTTCTCAATTAATTCGCACCCGCAGTTCCCGTGCTCAAGCAGCATGTTTTTCAGTACTATCCGCTCCGCAACCAGATCCTTCAGCATTTGCGACAGCTGCCGATTTTGATCTTCTAACATATCATGCTTAGAACTAAGCCTCTCTGCCGCGATGCGCTGCCTTCCGCGGCACTTATCCGCCGCGACGCGATTCTTCTCGCGAATGCGTGCGCGGCTTGCTTCTTGTTCTTGGGGCGTCTTGGTCCGGCGAGGTTTTTTGGCGACGCTACCCTCCTCGGCCGAATTCTTTCGAGCCCGCGCCTGCTTCTTGCAAACGGCAGGCTCTTTTGATGAATGTAATGATGATGGTGATATGGATGGGGGGTGGTCGGAAGTTATTGTCGAAGGGCTGTACTCACGGCCCTGTGAGATGTGGTCGTTTTGGTAGTCCCATACTGTGGCGCTTGGTGAGCTTTCGCTCCCAGAACTAACACTTTCGGCTGGAAGGCTGTTGAAATTCGCGTCGGGATATTTGAGAAAGCCTTCTGATATATCCCACTCCACGGTTTGCCAGGGTAGGCTAGGCAGGAACGCATTTGAGTGTTCTAGACCTGAGGCGCCGTGGTAGAAATCAGGCCATTTCTGTGGCATGGTGCCCTCCAGATCCGCAGGCGGCAATGGCAGGGAAAGGTGACCTGCATTGGTGTAATCTGGGCCGCACGGCATGAATGGGGAAGCTTCGGCAATGCTTGCCATGGTGCCGATACAAATCTGACTTCTGGAAATAATATATCTACACAAAAAGTTGAGCCTGGTTATATGCTTCCAGGAATTTTCACAAGACTAAAGAAGCCACGGTGAATAGATTGGCAGCGTAGGATGAAGGGGGACACAGTTCAGTAATGAGGAGGAAACGTCATTGCTAAATATACACTTGGCCATCATGGACAAAGATCGCCGCCTGCTCGGGGGCTTTGAACCGTACCAGTATTACCGCGACCAGAGGTGATGTGAGATGTTACCCCTGGCACCGTTGGGTTAGCACAGTCGAATTAGCGCATTGGGACCACCATGCCTCAAACCGTTGAAGCCATCTTGGACAGGCAGTCAGGTAGGGTGCACAAGGTTCAAACTAGGAAATTGATCAGAGGATTGCTGGTCTCTGTATGCAGGATGGTGCTCATAGCACAAACAGCAGTGGAGAATGCGTCAAAGTAGGTGGTCCAGTGGGTCGCACATTATACTTGATAGCTCGCGGCCAAGCCCAAGCAACCCTCGCTTCATACAATACAAGTAGGACTACTACCGTATGTATGCTCAGTGCTCCGCACACACATGTGCACAAATCAAGAAGCCGGCCCCCGTTCCGAACGGGGCCAACCCATTCCTAGCCTAAGTTATCAAGCCAGCGCTTTTGCAAGGAGCCTCGAAATCAGCTCCGCGATGCCATGGCGTCGCTTCCTCTGGACTGGTAGGTATGGTGTTAAGCCAGCAGATGGTCAGCGGGTGTCGGACGATGACAGTCTTGAGTATCTTTTTGGGCGGCAAGGGGGCCACAAATAGCCAAAGTCTCGGCATGTCGCTGTACATGCAACTCGTGCCACGACTCTTCGGGCCGCCACAAATGACAGTTCGCCTCGAAACTTCCAGTAGTATTCTTGAAGACCAAACACCCACGCATCGAAGTCTCAGCCAAGCCTCAGCCAGAAAGCCCCCTGTAAGGGAGACATACAGAGGGCTTCTGTATGCAGCAGTCCCCCCAGTCCATGCTAGATGGATACTTTGGAAAGGTTGGGCTGGGCCTCCCCGACAGGTCCGTAGTGGTTCTTGACATCAAGCGAGCCGCCGTCTAATTGGCAAAACTAACAGGGTCGCTTCCATGAGAAAGCCCCAGGGACTCTGGATAGCGTGGTGGAGGGCATGGGACCGTCTGAAGCTCTGTCTGAAGCTCAGTCGTTGGCGTCATCCATTAAGATCCTATTCTGTCAGACTGCTTATTCGTTGGCTGTGGTCAAGTATGGGACGGAGGAAATGCTCCGGGCCCGCATCGCCAAACTAAATGGACGCCTCTCAGATATCACTGCCGACCCACCAAGAAACAGGGAGGAAACAAGGTCGGAATAGCTTCTGTTTGACAAACGCCTGGCATATGGATCGAGATGGCCCCATTTCGGACTGAAGAGGTGTAATCGTCTTATCCAGGTCGGAGAAAACAAGTCTCGATGATCACCATCGTTTAGCAGCAAAAGGGCGTTGGAGTTGTATCACGTGATAATGCACGTGCAACGTCTACCCCTTAGGAGCTTTGTTTCCCACTCCAACTCCTTCTGGGCGCCCCCCGTCTCGGCTAAATCCATCTTTCTTGTCAAGGCTCAGCCCGCTCTCTTCCCCACAAGAGACCAGCAGCCTGTTTTCTGCAAGCCACTGCGCATGATGCTCCGTAGGGAATACGGAGCCATCACGGAGAACTTGCATGGAAACGGTAAGTCCTTTTCACGGCGTCATGGTGGCCGGAGCTGGCATACGGGAGACTCTCCCATAGGAAGGTCTCCAGCTTGTCGTCTCGTCACAGACCGAAACCTCCCCACAACAAGTCCTCTCAGACTGGGTACAAATATGACTCGAGATTTGAGAAATTGCGTCCTACTGTACGTGCTCTGTACTGTATTGCCCTCTCGGCAGCGACTTAGTTCGGCTGGAGCTTCCAAAGTTCGCGTTTGGGAGAGTGGATTGCGCCAGCCCTTCGACCTACGGTATATACGAGGCCCAATGCACGTAAGCGGCCAAAAGGTTGGGTGGGTTGGCCAGACTAACTTCCTCAGCCAAATTGAAGTTATATCAAAAGCTCTAAGGGAGACCCGCCACCTTTGGCCGCCGCCAATCTACCTACTAACCCGTCAGTTACATGCCGTCAAAACGCCATATTCTCGAAATCAAGATAACCCGGTGCGAGATCCTACCTGCTGGGCAGATATCAACCCATTGGGTGCCAGGAGGAGCCGTCAAACGGTCGTTAAATATGTTCGCAAAGTTCCTCTAAGCTCCGGTTTATCTGCGACGGTTGTACCTCTGTACAGACAGCTGCAATTCGTTGGAGCAACTTCAGCCAAGTGAAAACCGGTTCTTGACAGGCTGTTGTACCATGATCCATGTCATAGCCCTACCGCGCTGGAGCCACATGTCGTCATCAGTTATCCAGCTCGCGCTAGCGACTCCAAAAAAACATGAAAGGTCGACAAGACAAAGCCACTAGCTCTAACAATTCGCGGGAACGGCTCCTAGCCGTCTTCTGACACACTTCCTTCTCTCGTTACTGAGCAGGAGTTTTACAGGTAGCACGTTATGCCCACCGGTGCGGCTCACCAGACTCTGAAAGCAGAAAAGGCACGTTTGACTTGGCGCATCGAAGGATTCAAAAAGACCAAAGTTGCTCTCCTTGGTGCTATCAGTACCAATATGCGCCAACAGTTTCTCCGAATAATTGACCTCGCATGGAGCCATCTCATTTCCTTTTTTTTCTCTCTTTTGCCTCCTCACAGGGACCCATCTCACCCTGCCCCGGAGGCTCTCTCTATGAGGAGTAGCACAGTGCACTGGGTGGGCCGTCAAGGATCCACGATATGTCGTTCAGAGTGGTCGGTCTCATTGGTGAAATGCCTCCAATAGACTCCATATTCAAGCACCCCACGCACCCTAGGCAGTCTAAAAAACAAGAAATCTGCGTGAGAAGCTTATTCAACGTTTCCTCCATGCAGCCCTGACCAGTGTACTCCGTAAGTGACCGTGACGTGGCCACATCCAACAACCAGGGTCACGATGCAATACTTTCTTGTTAGCTGTCCAAGAAAAATTGCGCTTTCAGTCTCGAAGCCCTAGTAAGCTTACAATACTCTACATTACTCGGTGATTCTTGGGCGACAAATACACCATGGGTCCAAATATTTTCGGCCAAAGAGCCGTGTACAGGTCGCGAATTTTAAGGAGCTACGCTGAACCAACAGCTGCAGTATTGCTCTGCCTTGTTGTGTGGGCGTCATGATTGACAGGCGTGGTGATAGCTGGGATAGTTTGCCTGGTATAGTTGCCTTGCAGCAACTCTCTTGAATACCAGAGTCGCAAGTTGAGTGAAGCGCATCTGCTTCCTCTCTCTCTCACTTGCATTAAGATGTAGACCTACTTGTAGAAATGAGACACATACGGTGCTTGATATACCTTATTATGCATATGCCCTACATCACTGACCTGGAATATTCGCTGGATACTCCTTGTGGATAGAGGCGATGCAATTCATCGAAATTTAATATACACCTTCTGCCCGGCACATGAAATATCCAGGCACATAGCAATAGTAAATCGTGCCCAGTAATTTCTGCATTAGGGTTGTCACGGACCTGTTCAATACTACTACTCTAATTCCTTCGAATTATGTCAGACGAGAGAGCTTAGGCACTAGGCGACTCAGCGATACCTGTGCATCATAATTGTTTGATTATATTTTCTGCGATAGTGATAGGACTTGTTGCTTGATACCATTGGGGATGTCGCACAAGCGCTTTTGCATACCGAGTAGACTCCGTTGCAGGGTAAGTTGTACATATTGGGCATTGGTGTTTTGGCGCCTATACGTCTCAATACTCAAAGCATCTCGTACTATAAGAACCATTAATCAAATTAAATAAAAAATGAAGCAAGGAGACCCAAGAAATACTGAACCAAAGCAAGTGTTTCCATTAATTATTGCGATCAAGGATAACTATGATTGGAAATGCAAACTGCACCAACAAATGCTGTCCTTGGAGCGAATGCTAAGAATCTCGCACATTGATTCCTTGCAAACGTCGAGTTCCCAGCTCACCACCTGGAGAAAGAACATTAATAATAGGAAATACAGAGGCTGAGAAATACGCAAAAAGGATCAATTGTCATCGTATGTTTTTTTGTTTGTTTGTGATTCATTGTTCGGCTGCCTGTTCCAAAGGAAGACCTCGTGTTCTCGCCGAGTCCCACTTATTCCCAACAGTGGTCTCTCGCTTGAGTTCCTGACAAGACAAAGCAAGGCAAGGTTCAACAGAAGCACGGCATTTCAGGACATCCGAGCAAGACCGAGCGCATCCCACCGGGGCAGCAGGATTTGCGAATACCGCGAAAGTTTATGTTTCGCAAGGCCTGTGTTGCCCCTTGAAAATGGGTTTATATAAGCAGTCAATCTCGGAGATTAGCGCCGTTGTCACCGTTGGCCAGATGGACTAACCTCGTTTCGTATTTGAGCGATCAGTGATTCGGCAGCCTGCCGTGAGCTAGCCGGTAGTGCGATGGCATTGCTGTTTTGGGCAATGCAAAGTCCGCGCAGTTGGTGGCGTCTGGAGATGTTGATCTGCAGGGCCCGGGGATAGGGCCTAGATGCGAGGAAGGGAGAGTACAGTGTTGTGGGCAAATGAAGAATGAATGGCGAGGGGATTCGAGAATGTTTGGCGTGTTGAAAATGTATATATAAACGATGGGGAAGTCGTTTTCATGTTGGTGAAATCATACTCAACAAAGCAAATATCATTCTTCAATCACATTCAATCTTCAAATCAGACCCGATACCCAAGACCAGAAATAAATTCGCTATAATGTCGATCAAGTACGCCAAGGACCAGCCTGCGGGCTTCACCAACCACATCGAGAAAGTGGCCATTGTGGGAGTAAGTCTCGCGGCGAACCCTTAATATTTCTGTCGTACATGTTGCTAAGAAAATTTGTTCCATCAGGCTGGAGGACAAGTTGGCAAACACATTGCTGAGGAGCTCCTCAAGACCGGAAAGCACACCGTTACCGCCATCACTCGCATTGGAAGCAGTAGTGACCTTCCCAAGGGAGTCCAGGTCGTCCAGGTGGACTACGATGATGAGAAGACTCTCATTGAAGGTCTCAAAGGCCAGCAGTTCCTCTTCATCTCCCTCGCTGTGACTGCGCCCAGAGATGCTCAGGCCAAGATCATTTCTGCGGCCGCCACGGCCGGCGTGCAGTGGATCATGCCCAACTCTTACGGTGCCGACTTTGCCAACAAGGCGCTACTAAAGGATATCACGCTTTTGGAGGGAGCTGAAGGCGGCGTTGGTGCTGTGGAGCAGGCTGGCCTGTCTTGGATCTACATGTCATGCAGCTTCTGGTACGAGTACTCGCTTTCCATGGGCAATCCGTTATACGGCTTCGACATCACAGACAGAAAAGTCACCTTTTACGATGACGGCAAGACGCGCATCAATTCATCAACCTGGCGACAATGCGGTAGGGCTGCGGCACAGCTCCTCAGCCTGAAGGAGCTGCCCGACGACGAGAACGACCAATCACCCACCATCTCTCAATGGAGAAACAAGCCGCTGTACATTTCTAGCTTCCTCGTCTCCCAAAGAGACATGCTGGACAGCCTGAACCGGGTCCTGGGCACGACAGACAGCGACTGGCAGATTGAACACGAGCCAACCGATGCGCGCTACAAGCGAGGACAGGAAATCTACAAGACTGGAAACGTTGCCGGGTTTGGCATGGCCATGTACTCTCGCTCCTTTTATCCCAATGGAGACGGCAACTATGAGGCCAAGTATGGCCTGGCCAACGAGGCGCTGGGACTTCCCGAGGAGAAGCTTGATGATGCTACTAAGCTGGCGGTTGAAATGGCCGAGGCAGGGTACGCCGTTCGCAGGTTCAAGGAGATCAGTGGACGGACCAAATAAACAGTCGGTCACCCGATGAAAGGGGACCCGTGAGTTGGGCATCAATCAAGAAGGGGGTTGATTGCGTTGCAGCTCTAAGAGTCGATTGGGGGCAATTGGTGCGATTGATTGGTGGATTGGACTTGGCGCTGTATGTACCTGTACGTGCGCCTCTCTCTCTGCCGTCCACTAAATGATGAATGCGACTGTTTGATAGCATGGCTCCGGCTGTTGTGAATGTACTCTCAATAAACACTCTATAAGACGCTCAATTGACTCCGTGTAGTAGTTTTGTTTGTAATTGACTCCACCAACTTAGTAGTACAGTAATACAGGTAGGCTATCAGTAAGCTCCGGAAGTACGGAGTCCGTTGGAAAAAAGAGCTATCAAAATAGGTGCTTCTACTACTATCAAACAGAGCCATAGTGACGTCACGACTTCATAGCGGGGTTGAAGCTCGACATACGAAGCGGGAGCTGCTGCATCGCCATTCAATTGTTTGTGGCTTGGAAGGGGTTTTAGGCATAGGAAAAGATAAAAGCTGGATACCAATTGGATTGATAGAAGCAGTTATTTGTGCTCAGCGGGAACAGCATCCGATTGCAGGCTCTTCCGAAGCTCGACACCAGGTCGCTTGGGGGGGGGGAGCGGAAGCTTAGCTGTGCCGCCATTGCAATAGCTGCCAGCCACCGCGTGGGAATCATCCCGATGCTACTACTGGGATTGGATTAGGGGCCTTGGATGGAATCAAAGCCCGCCATCTCGCAGTGCTAAAAAGCGAGCCTAGCAGAATCAGCTGACGCTGTCTGGTTGCGCGAATAGCATCATGATTGCATTGGTATCTCGTTACTTGAGCATCATCGATGATGCCGTGCATGAAGCAGACAGAGAGACTCTACATGTAAGCTCCGGCATCTCCAGACCAAAATGACACGAAATAAAATGAAACATGGTAATAATAGCATGGACAAGGGACTATCTGGTGGCGCCAATGCAAGCAAGGCTAAATCAATGACATTTCCCTGATTCCCCGGTGGTTCCTGGTGGTTCGGACGGCTCGAGCAGCGCCACTCAGAAAAGCAGCGCCTGCACCATCGCCTTCTTAGGCCAAAGCAGATAGAGCCATCACACCATGCGCCGGCCAACCAGCAGCTTCTCGGGCTCGCTTGCGGGAAAAAGCAGCTAGGAAGCAATTGATTCCTGGATCCAGCCCATCTCTGCCTAACCAGAGAGCAACAAGAAAAACAGGCTTCCCAGATCTTGATCCCCCCCTAGAACAAGAATCGCCATCTCCTCCCAGCTCTCGGCGCGGATCGACCGTCGCCAGCATCCCTGCAACAGCAGCAGCAGCAACAGCAGCAGCAGCGCCGATTACAGAAGCGCTGCTCAGTTGACCCGGTCCGCTAAAACGCCCGCGCGGCCGCTGTAGCTACAAAACCACCGCGGGGCACCGGCGCCGTTGGGCCCCTCTCTCCTTTCACCATGAGCCCAGGAATCATGACGACCACGGACGTTTATCTGCTGCCGCTCAACGACGACGGCTCGCCCCAGGTCGCTGGAGAGTACATTTATCTCGAGCCGACCAGCGATGACCCGATTACCATCAGATTTGCCATTGAGGGCACCTCGTCCATCTGCCGCAATGGCAGCCTTTGGGTCAACATACCCCAGCAGGGGGCCGAGTTCAGGCGGGACAGCTTCAGAGAGTACAAGTAAGCCAGGCTCGATGCCCAACGCAATGGCCAGAGAAGTTGGAATGAGTCTCTAACGGCTTCACAGGCTAACTCCCGACTTCAATCGCACCCTCGAAATCTCCATCCCCATCTACGAGTCCGGCGTCTTTGCCTTTTACACCACCTATGCCGAGCTGCCCAACCTCGACCCCAACGATGTCCCAAAAGCCACCGACAAGGACGAAGCTCTCAAGAAGACTCCCGTATACTACATTGATGTTGCTCCTCGTCTCAAGCTGGACGGGCGGCCGTTGCCTCTCCCGGCGCTGTCGCTCTTCTCCATCATCAGCAAGCTCATGGGCCGCTTCCCCGGCGATTGGGAGCGGCACCTGCGGGGCATCAGCGAGAGGGGATACAACATGATACACTTCACCCCTCTGCAGATCCGTGGCAGCTCCAATTCGCCGTACAGCTTGTATGACCAGCTGGGCTGGGATCCCGCCTGTTTCCCTCGAGGGGAAAAGGACATTGAGCAGCTGGTCGAGAGTCTTGAGCAAAAGTACTCCTTGCTGAGCTTGACGGACATTGTTCTCAACCACACTGCGCACAACACAAAGTGGCTGCAGGAGCACCCCGAAGCTGGCTACAATTTGGCAACAGCTCCCTGGCTGGAGTCCGCCTACGAGCTTGATACCAAGCTGATGGAGCTTGGCGGCAAGCTTGAGACGTTGGGCCTGCCCGTCGACATCAAGACCACAGAGGATCTTTTAGAGCTCATGGAAGGAATCAAAAAGCACGTCATCCTTGAGCTCCAGTTGTGGGAGTACTATGCCATTAATGTCGAGCGAGATGCGGACGCAATCGTGGAAGCCTGGGTCGGCGGCAAGGCCGCCCCTCCCCAAGACGGCACCGCAACACTAAACGACTTTGAGCATCTCAAAACGGCAGAACTCGAGGAGCAAGTGGCATTCATCAAGAAATATGCCCTCCAAGGAACGGACCGTCTGGGAGAACGATTCCGGCGGCGAGTTGAGCCCACCGTCGCGGCCACTTTGCTATCATTCCATTTTGGCCGGTACGAAGGCGAAACAACGCAATCAGCCGACAGAGAAGCTGCCAAAGTCAGGGCGGTTGAGATTCTGGATGCCCTCAATGTTCCATTTTATGCGGAATACGACGAGGATCTGAACCAAATCCTGGAACAGCTTTTCAACCGTATCAAGTACGTTCGCATAGACGAACATGGCCCAAAGCTGGGTCCGATCAACGAGGCCAATCCCCTGATTGAGACATACTTTTCTCGACTGCCAGTCAACGAAACAACGTCGAAGCTCACGCCGGGAGAAAGGGCCTTGGCCAATAACGGATGGGTATGGGGCGGCAATGCGTTGGTAGACAACGCCGGCCCAGACTCTCGCGTGTACCTGAAGCGAGAGGTCATTGTCTGGGGAGACTGCGTCAAGCTGCGATACGGATCTGGCCCGGAGGACAGCCCATGGCTGTGGGATCATATGACAAAGTACGCCAAAATGCTGGCCAAGTACTTTGCTGGCTTCCGTATCGACAACTGCCATTCTACACCAATCCATGTTGCAGAGCACATTTTGGACGAGGCAAGAAGGGTTCGACCGAACCTCTATGTCGTCGCCGAGCTCTTCACTGGGTCCGAGGACATGGACTACGTTTTTGTGAAGCGGCTTGGAATCAGCTCGCTTATCCGTGAAGCCATGCAGGCATGGAGTACTGGAGAGCTGAGCAGGCTTGTTCACAGGCATGGAGGTCGACCTATTGGCAGTTTTGAGGTTGACGACATCTCAAAGTCAGACGTGACCGCCCCAGCAGGTTCAAAGGCCAGCGCAGATCTTACGAGAGAGATTATTAGGAGGATACGGCCATCGCCAGTCCACGCTTTGTTCATGGACTGCACTCATGACAACGAGCCGCCCGCCCAGAAGCGCGACTCGCGAGATACACTGCCCAATGCCGCCCTTGTCAACATGTGCTCCAGTGCTACGGGAAGCGTCATGGGCTATGATGAAATTTACCCAAGGCTGGTTGATCTTGTCAACGAAAAGCGTCACTATACATCCGAAGCATCAAGGACTTCGTCGATCAAGATAGGGCGGGGTAAGGGTGGCATCGCCAGCATCAAGAAACTCCTGAACCAGATTCATACTCTGATGGGCAAAGACGGCTACAACGAAACCCATATCCACCACGAGGGAGAATACATCACCGTGCACAGAGTGCATCCGGAATCCAGAAAGGGCTACTTCCTCATAGCTCACACGGCGTTCCCCGGATACGGCAACGGAAGAGGGGAGTTCAACCCAGTGCTTCTCACGGGAACTCGAGCCAACCACCTCGGTAGCTGGATGCTCGAGGTGGATGACAGAGATGAAACTGTCAAGACAATCCAGAGTGACACCAAATTTCTCCGGGGTCTTCCCAGCCAGGTCGTAGACGTACCCGGGATCAAGATGGAATATCACGGCCAAGACACCATCATCTCCGTCCGGGATAAGTTCCCCCCCGGCAGCATCGCTCTTTTTGAGACTTGGATTCCCACTGCAGAGCACTCTACAGGCTTGGACAACTACGTAACTTCCGGTGCCAAGGAGGCTTGGGCCAACCTGAATCTCATTGACCTCAACTTTTTGCTGTACCGTTGCGAGGCGGAAGAGAGAGATGCCAGTGACGGGCAGGACGGGGTATATGATATTCCCGGCCACGGAAAGCTCGTCTACGCTGGTCTCCAGGGGTGGTGGAGCATCCTCGAGGGCGTGATCCGCGACAACAACCTTGGGCACCCAATATGCCAGAACCTGCGGGACGGCCCTTGGGCGTTGGACTACATCGTCGGCCGAATCCAGAAGCAAAGCCACTCGGCGGGGAGCGAAGGCCTATCCGGGCCCGCAGCCTGGCTTCGAGAGCGGTTCGAAGCCATTCGGGCCATTCCAAGTTTCCTTCTGCCAAGATATTTTGCACTCGCCATCCGCACCGCGTACAGAGCCAGCTGCGATCGGGCGTTGGAGCTGATGAACGAACATGTTGCCAAGGGCCAATGGTTCCTCGGTAGCCTCGCCATGGTCAGCGTGCAACAGACTGGACTTGTGAAATCAGCCTCCCTATGGCCCGACAAGCAGGTGCCTTCGATTGCTGCTGGCTTACCACATTTTGCGGTGCAGTGGGCTAGATGCTGGGGCCGAGACGTCTTCATCTCGATTCGTGGATTGTATCTCGGAACTAGCCGTTTCGCTGAGGCTAAAGAGCATATACTCGCATTTGCGAGCGTTTTGAAGCATGGTATGATACCAAATCTTTTGAGCAGCGGTGCCGCTCCCCGGTACAACTCGCGAGATTCGGTGTGGTTCTTCCTCCAGGCGATTCAAGACTATACCCACTTTGCACCAGAGGGGCTTGAATTGCTCAAGACCAAAGTCAGGCGTCGCTTCCTACCATATGACGATACCTGGTTCCCGGTAGATGACCCACGAACATACTCTACCGAGAGTACAATCGAGGAGATTATACAAGAGGCTCTCCAGAGGCACGCTTCGGGAATGAAGTATCGCGAGGCAAATGCCGGACCTCAGATTGACTCCCAGATGAAGGACGGGGGCTTTAATCAAGAGATCAAGGTCGACTGGAGCAACGGTCTCGTCTTTGGTGGCAACCAGGACAACTGCGGCACTTGGATGGACAAGATGGGAGAGAGTGAAAAGGCGGGATCAAAGGGCATTCCTGGAACTCCCCGCGATGGTGCCGCCATTGAGATTACTGGCCTGCTCTACAGCACCCTGAGATGGGTGGAACAACTCCACAAGCAAGGAAAGTTTGCTCAAACAGGCGTCAAGACCACAGACGACAAGGCCGTCTCGTGGACGCAGTGGGCCGACCTCATCAAAGCCAATTTCGAAAAGTGCTACTACGTGCCTCTTTCTCCCGAAGATGATGCCAAGTATGACGTGAACCCCAACGTTATTGCCCGCCGGGGTATCTACAAAGATCTGTACAAGTCTGGAAAGGAGCATGAAGACTACCAGCTTCGGCCGAACTTCTCAATCGCGATGACGGTAGCAACAGATCTCTTTGATCCCGCGCATGCCTGGAAAGCCCTATGCCTCGCAGACTCGACGATCCGGGGGCCCACCGGCATGGCGACCTTGGACCCGGCAGACAAGGATTACCGTCCGTACTACCGCAACAGCGAAGACAGCCATGACTTTGCGACAAGCAAGGGTCGAAACTATCACCAAGGGCCAGAATGGCTGTGGCCCACGGGCTTCTTCCTGCGCGCGCTGCTGAAATTCGATCTTCAGCGGAGAAAGACGCCCGCGGGCAGGACCGAAGCATTCCAGCAGGTGACTAGAAGGCTGGCTGAGTGCAAGCGGATGATTCGGGAGAGCCCATGGGCGGGTCTGACAGAGTTGACGCAAAAAGATGGAGAGTTTTGCCCTGATTCTGTGAGTTTTTTTTTCTTTGTCCTAATGTCATTACCCTTTTTCTGTTTTGTGCCACGATTATGCTAATGGTATTTAACTTGCAGAGCCCGACACAAGCATGGTCTGCCGGCTGTCTAATCGATCTATACATGGACGCAATGGAAGAGCAGGAAGCGTTGAAGAAATGAATGTTTTTTACAGAGTACATAGAGACGACATGAAAAATTCACGAGTAAACGACATTAGCATGCTGTAGATAGCGGGGGAAAGGCGTATTACACAATGTTCATATTGTTGAAAGAAGAAAAAAGAAGGTGTTTTTTTATTGTTTCGAGTACAAGGAATGTACCACCAAAGAATTTCCCCTTTGCTACAAAATGGCAAAAAAGAGCACCATGGCATGGCAAATGATGTATCTCTCACTCTCACTCTCTCACTCTCTCCGTCTCTCTTGTCTCTCATCCATGTCAGAAATGATGAAGTTCGCGTTTGCCCAAATCTCTAATGTCACCAACTTGTAAGAACAAGAATATCCCAACACAAAAAAACAACAGAGCCAACGCCTGATCCAAAATAAATAAAATATTGATGGAGAAAAATAATAAAAAAAATGGCGTAATAAAATAAAATAAAAAAGTCGATACGGAAAAAAAAACGCCTATTTGGTAGGATTGTGAGGGAGCGAGATGGTATGAATTTGTCGTGTCGACGTTTTTATTGTAAGAGAGAGGCGGCGGCATGTTGTGAAGGATGAAAGTGGTGCAAAGTGGTCATTGTGCTCGTCTTAATTAGGCTCCTATAGTAAGAAATTTTCCCTTTTTTTCCGCTATCGCTTTTCATTTCATTGTGCTTTTTTTTTGTTTCATGACCGGGAGAACGGCCACAGCTTGGTCGTCGTGTTGCGCTTCTCCGAGGTTGACGTAAAGGTAGGCAGATCAGGAGTTCCGCCCGTCTTGCCCTGGTAGGCCATTGGGATGCCGCCCACGGCTTCAGACGCAGGGACGCCGGAGCCCCAGGAGTCGGTATTGCCAGCCTGTCTTCGAAGCTCGCGGTTGCGGACGTAGCGGCGGCGCCAGATGCACGCACCGATCCAGATGCCGGCAATGCCGACAACGAGGATAACGAGCATAACAACCCATTGCCAGTGGTTGGAGATCCTGAAGAGGGAGCGTTAGCATGAGGCTGCGAGGCAAAAGCTTATTTCTGGGGAAGATGGGGACGGCCTACCAATCGCCGCTGGGCGGGTTCGTTCGGAAGGGGCTGTTGCTGCCTGTCGGAGAGCCGCTGGTGGTCGTCGTCCTGGCGGTAGTCGTGGGCGGAGCTACATTCTTGACGTTGCAGACGCTGTGGTACCATTTCGTGATGGAGGCCAGGCCGCCAGGCTCTGCTGTACAGGCGTTGTCGCAAACACCGGCCGTGGTGGTGGAAAAGGGCGCAAGGCGGGAATCAAAGCAGAAGCATGATGTGTAGACGGCCGGGCTGTTGGTGGGGATGGCCGGCGGAACACAGGCGCCGTTGGCATCGTAAAGATGACCACAAGCAGCCGCGCAAGCTGGGAGAAGAGCGCGGTTGCCAAAAGGCACGATGGTGGTGATGGGCGCCTGAGGTTGAGCGGCTGCGGCTGGTTAGAAAAAGACGGCGGACCACTCGGGAAGCGGATCGGGGAGGCGCTTGCTTACCCATTGTGATGGTTCGAAGAGAGAGCTATTAAGGCGAAAGAGAGTAGTCCAAGTATGTACTGCGAAAGTCGGAAATGGTGAAGAAGAAAGATCAATCGCTGGAGGGAAATATTGACGCCTGCGCCAAACCAGAAGCAACGGAAGAAGCGAGAGAGATGAGGTCGATATTTGTTCGTTTCTGAAACGGCGCTTGTCCAAAACACCCGCGGGTCAACAAAGCACGGCCCGGTGTTGCAGGATGCGTGACTGTGCACGAAAGAAGAGGCTGAGAAAAAAAAGAACAGTCGTCGGGTCAGGCAAAAGGCCAAGCGAGTCGTATTGTCGTCGGTCTTCTTTTCCCTTTTGCGTTATCTTCGGCCCTTGTCTTCGTCGTCGTCGTCGTCGATCAGAGTCGCCTGAGATGAAGCTGACTTAAGCGAGTGGCAGCAGCCGTAACACCGGGAGGGCGGGAAATGGCGGAGAGTAGGAGAAAATCGAGAAGAAGCGAGAGGAAGTGCGTCGGACGCGAAGAGCCAGGCGATGGGGCGCGAGTTGGTGTTTTTTGTTTGAAGGAACAAGGTCGAAGAGACGAGGCAATGGGGCTTCGAAGGGGAGGAAAATAAAGAGGGACTGAGACTGGAATGCAGGACGAGGGACCAGGCCCAAGCGCAACCGGATTAGCGGTGCCTCTGCTCCCTCTGCAGCGCTCCCAGGGCTCCGTTTCGTTCAGCCGGCACAGCCTACAGGCGCTAAGGCGGGCCCCATCAGGAGCAACGAGGGCCTGTAGAATCCCGTATTCAGCACGGCCAAGCGTCAGCGGGAATACGACTTGGGGCCGGAAGAGGGATGGCGCCAGCGGGTTTTTGGCAGACCGGGGGGGTGAGAGTTTTCGAGTTGCTGGAGGGCTTTAAAGAGAAGTGGTAATTTACAATTTACGGAGGTGGTGGTATTATTACTAAGAGCAACGAGATCGAGACCGCCAGCTGGAAAAAAGCCACTATTGAGGCCAGGCAGCCGGGGTGGTGAGGTGAGGGTACATAAGATTGCGCTGTTATTGGTTTTTTTGAATCAGGTAAGGGCTGCGAGCGTCGATGCGGCATAAGAGAGCTGGGGGGGTTGTTTTTTATTTGCAATTTTGTACTCTACACGAAGTACTATTTCCGGTTGCAAAACTGGAGATACTGAGGCCTAACATAACAACAGCTTCTGGTGGTAGGAATAGTATTAGTAGTTGCTTGCGGGCAGAATGGTTGGGGAAGAAAAGGGAACTTTTTTGGCGTGTCCATAAATGGATCAATTTTGCGGAGGTCAGCGGTTAAAAATGTCAAATGTCGCCGCTAACGGGGTCGCTGGTACCTATACAGATACGAGGTTGTCTCCCGACCACCTGCCTTCTAGAGGGATGATTATTATACGGAGCACAAGTACGGTTTGGTTCAAAGTACTCAGTACTTGAAAGTGTAATAGGTACCTATGCAAGGGTCAACAAGCTGCAAAGGCTGCACAGCTGAGATTCATCGCGATGCAGCAAATCTTAAATTAAGGTAAATCCGTTTTAGCAAAAGTCGCATCGCGTGCCTCTAGAATTTTTTTTTTTATTCTCGGTCCCTTCAAACCCTTTTGCCATGGTCCCTGTCGCACGTATATTAGACCCAGCAATTTGTTTCGTCCCTTCTCCCTATGCTCCCCCGTACGTCATGCTGCCGTAGGGCTACAGGCCCATAAATAACGCCCAAAGCACGGTACCTGTACCCCGTGCTATGTACTCGGTACATGCACGCCCAGCCAATATGATGTGCAGCTCTACTCCGTACCCTACTCCGTTATTGCAGATGCGAAAACACAGACCAAGAGCATCGTCCCATCTTCACTCCCCCAAGGGTCTCATATCGCCCTTCTTCCACGCTTGGGCAGGATTCCAGCGCCAGGCCGTGCGATTTTCACCGAGCTGACCAGCCTGAGCGCTCTCGGACTCAGCGCCGTCCCGTGTTTTGCACTGTACGTCTTCTGTTGTTCTGGCCCCCCCCTGCAGCATCTGATCTCCGAAACAGGGGGGGCTTAGCAATTGCTAGCAGCTGGGTCTGTCATCTAATGTCTGCTTCTAGCCTCGTGCTCGTGTTCGTGCCGCTGCCTCCCGCTTATTATGCTTGCTTAGCCAGCTGAAGATGCAAAGATTTGCCAGATGGCGCTCCTACGTGTACGGAGTATATACTAGTGTTGCTTCCACTCACAGAGAACTGTGGCTGCTTTGGTTCAACCGCCTCGCGATCATGATGGAAAGAAATATGGCCTCACCTCTGTCAAAACTGCGGGGAAGCAGTCGACCATCAGTACCATACCATGGGCCAATCCAGTGCCGCCTCGGGGCAATGGTCGGCCTTGCGCCGATCACATCCCTCAGCATCCACGGCTGACATGGCATGACGGCCTGTCTTTGGTCCATAACTCTACTTACCCTGATACTACTTCGTAACAACCTGCAGTGTGCATACACGAGTCTGTGTCAAGGGAACAAACGCGTATTTGACAACAACTTTTACATGGCTGACTACTCCGAGAAGGGCTCTCTCAAGGCAGTGCTTCCATTCCGAAACATCAGTGCGCAACTCTAGCTCCGTACGTGCGGCAGTTCTTCAATCTCCGTACCCTCTCCTCAATCTGTCATGTCGCAGACAACCAACCATGGGAACTTGCTCCAAAGAGCCGGGTAAGGCATGAGAGACAGGGTGAACCATTTCAAAGCCTCGTGATTCTCAGCTCGTTGGTGCACAAATCCAACGCGTCTTTTGTGATCCGCATGCGCCCTGGGCCTTTATGAGACGAGAAACACTTGTATGCCACCGCAACCGTCTCATGGCTACTTCCCGGAGCCTTGAGTAGCCACCGTCGATCTATCATCGCCATCTCGGGCTTTGTTGCTCAGTCTCTCGCACTGGTTGCTCTTGACAATACCGACAACTACCCCGGGCGCGAGCCAGGGGTCACACTCAGTGGTGAATCTTTGGATCCCGTATGGCAGCTGTGAGGTGGCTATGCTTGATTCCGTTAGCACTCTCTCCTCTTGACGATTCGGAAATTGGACGTCTTGCCAGCTTTGGGAAGAGACCCACTGGGCTTATCCCTCGCCTCAGGCTCCGTCTGAGAAGAGGGATTGTCTTGGGGCATATTGTATTGACCGATGTTGATGATATAATGCTGTAAACTTTTCTTTTTACTTGCAGTGGCCGTCTGATATATTATTGAACCAAATCGTCCAAGGTCACAATGTCTTCTCTCAAGGATATTGCCTCACTTTATACTCCGCGAAAGCCCTCCGAAGTCTTGCTTTCTTGGTTATCAACTGACAGCAAAGACCAATGGGCAGCCATATTCCGCATAACCTCGCTCACAAGCCAATCCCATCATGTCACATATCGCTCAGCTCACCGCACGGTCCATCGTGTACATGTGTGCGAGGCACGCTCATATTGGTCATTTATTGGCGACAAGTCTGCACTCATGAAAGCTGGCATGCACTTCTGTCGTTAACATACAGCCCTACGGATGCACAGCATAAGATGGTCGCGTCTAATACACCACGCTGCTTTACCGGGATCACGCGGGATCGGAACAACGTTGTGTCTCAGGTATGCATTATATCGGCTAATCAAAATGCTCCAGTAAGCCCTTATTTGTATAGGGGACTTGGCACGTGTGGCATTCTGGACCAGCCTTGATGTGAGAGAAGCTGTGAGTTTGTCCGTGTGTCGAGAGAGTTTAGCTCCAACAGGCATCCCAGGTATTTCCCTTTACAACTAGCTTACGATACCGGCCCAGTTTCAATATTCGTGTGAGGCCTTCAAGCTACTGCTACACGGACTCTCACAACTGGTAGCTTTTGCATTCATGGTCTTCTTTCTCCCTGAAAACGTCATACTCGTTATCAAGGACTCTATAACTTTACGCGAAAGGAACGACAAGAGAGGGTTGTCCTACTTGTTACCTTTGTGTCAGGTACTTCTCAGTGACGTGTCCGGATGAGCATAATCTTGAGACATGCTGCAGCGGGCGGCTGCAGTGTGCGACAGAAGCGATAAATTTGCATGGTAAATGGCCGTCAACAAATGACTTGCCTGACTCCTCCGTTTTTCACCGCTCCTTGGCCTCTCGCAAAGAGAGAGGCTTTTTACTCGCATTTTCTATTCTGTTCAGCCGGCAGTTGTCAAATCAAAACTTCCAAATATGCAAATCAAGATGGCGTGACAGTTCAACTCCAGCCGCTGTCAAAATTGGAAACCCCTTGTCAACCTCCTGGGGTATGGTGTACTAGTTGATATACGACAGATATGCCGCTCCCATTTATCTTCTTTCTTACTTTTTTCATCCAGTTGAAACAGCCTTCGGCCGCGCCGTTTTGTGTCTCTGCCCCACAATCTTATTTAACTCAAGCGACACCCAGGTGTTAAGCTTACAAAGTGCCGAGAATTGACAAGTAGGACTCTTGGTCACCTCCATGTGTTTGAGGCTACGGCAGTCGACAACTACCTAATCTATACAGATTTTTAAGCGACGGGATCCTGTATTCCGATAGGACGGCTCGTACATCATTCGTCCTCTAAAGGGATGTCAGCATCATATGGGTCACAGCATCTGACAAAGATCTTTCTTTCTCAAACTCTTCTCTTGAAACTCCCCAACAGAGAATCTTATGCACTTTTGGATGGTCGTACTGCACTAACGCAGGGGCACTCAACGCTAAGCCACAGCACCCAAGTCAGGCCATAATTTCGAATCTTGCTTCCGAATTTTCACTATCCAATGATCTTGTGTCTTGTTCCAATATGTCGTCTTGGTAACCAAATTTAACAACCTAAACAGGTGTGTTTTTTAGATTTTAGATTACACACTGCCCTCATGCTTTGATCGGAGAACTCCGTGCGTCATTGAGGTAGAGCAGCATTCGTTCGTGTTTGCAGCCTGACGAATTGTAAAAAAAAAAAAAAAAAGACTCCTACATATGCCTATTCATAAACTCATATGGTTTGACAAGTTGACAAGTTGAGTCAATTCCTTAGTATTACGCCCGAACCCTCGGAGCAAGTCTCTAAGACGCTGCGTACTCTTCTTTGCTGAGCAACCCCAGAAAGGCAGCCTCAAGCGAAGGCAATCCTTACATAGCAAGGATTGCGTGGCCATTATTGCAAAGCATTGTAGATGAATCAGTGCGTCAGTAAGCACAGTTGGTTCCTTTTCTGGTGGAACAACACAAGGGCTAGCGGAACTTACACCCCCGGTCTCACACAGTCTCAGAACACCAAACACATAATCAAGGCTGATACATACAAAACCAGAAGGATGCGTCCTATCCGGTGAGTTTGCAGAGCCATGTGCTACTCTTGTTGGTCTTTTTGACCAGTCTTACATTTCTCGATGTCTTACAAATCACACAAAATGCTCCATTTCTCTCTGCTACGATCCAATTGAATAGGGTAGAAGCTTGTTTACTGTTTTTTTTTTCGCATCAGGAACCAGGTTTCTGGTGCTCTGGATCTCTTGAAAAATCTCAAACGATCTTTATATGTTGTAACACCTCAGGCACATGCTTCTCCCATGGTTTTAACCAATTGACGCCTAAACTTACTAGACGAGCACCGTTTGACATGCCACCACTCCACCCATATCATGGGACTAGGACTTTCGGATGACGACAATTCACTGTTTATTTATGACCTGGCGCCTTCGTATGATCTACATCTTGGAGTTGACTGAGACACCTGAGGAGAAATTCGGAATGTGGCACAAGATGGATTCCGTGTCGCGGTGTCTCATGTTAACGTGATCGGGCCTCGATGATTTCGGCAACTACAGCCAGATTGCCTTTGTGTGTCCAATGGCGGAGATTGCTGTGCCTTGTCGAGGCAACATTGCGATAACAGAAATAAGTGAGTAAGAGTAAGTCTTTGTAAACAAACAAATTGAGAAGTAGCCGTGGTACTTTTGGATGCTTGTAAGTTCTATTGCGCTAGTCACTGTCTCAACTCTACCTAAACGTCGAGAACAATAGTGCGAATGCTTTGCAGGAAAAAAAAAAAGGTGTGAATGATTTTGGGACTCATGAAGCAATACGACCATGGACTCCAAACGAGCGTAGTCTACAGGCTCTGGGCTGTTTGGAATGAGACTTGCGGTGGTTGGATAGTTGCTGCTACAACACATCTCGAAGAGCTGTCAAGTGATATTACTAGGCATATGCAGAAAGAGATGACTGTACTGGTAAACGGTGTCTATGTTGTAGCAATCTCGAATTGTACATGAGTAAGATACTTGAGTAAGTCTCTTGAAGGAATAACATGAGAACTGCCATACGTTGGTTAATAGGTCATCATGCTCGAGGTTGGATATCTACCAGCGCTTACGAGATCCAGTGTTCTACACCCCCAATTCTCCAAGTCACCAATTGCTAAATGCATAGTAATGAGAATTACTGATGAGATTCCGGATAATCGGGCATCCAGGGGAATCGTGTGGGTTCCCTATTCGACCAGAGTCATGCCCAGACTGCTTACCTAGCTGGGATGTTGGGTTTTGATGTTTTGGTGTTTAGGCATGGAGATAGGAGCCCAACACTAAATCGGTAGATGGGGATGCTACGCCACGACAAACTGAGGGGATCTAGTTTACTAGTCTTGAACAAAGAATAGGACCTATTGTATTAATTATTTTTAGAAGAAACATCTAAAAAAAAATCTTGACACTGGTTTATTTTCTCATGATTGCACGAAGCAATACGGCAACAATGTAGTGAATTTCGCCTCTAGGTTAAGGAGCGGCAGAAACCCTGCAGCAACTAGCAGCGACTCTCTGCCAATCAGTGGCTGTGGTGGCGGTGTGATCGTCATGCATTTCCATGCATTCGCCACAAAGCGTTCGCCGCTTAGCGCTCTAGTGCATAAATCATGCATTGGACTAGGCTACGTCACAAGACTTAGCATGCAGCTACTATGGGCCATTCATTGTTTTGTTCACGGAGCTTTCTTTCGTATCACATTTTCACTGTCCCTTGTCCCCTGTCCCCTTTGCCTTTTTTTGCAACAACTTCGACGCAGTCGGAGGAGATGAGGCATCATGTTCGGGGACAACCAGACAGACACTTGCGACGGCGATGAATATGTTAGGCCGGCCTCAAAAACGCTGCGCGACATCGAGGTGCAGCTGGTCCTGTCCTTGATTCTGGGCGTTGGCGCCTTGATCGCATTCTGTGTAAGCTCAGATGCCTCGAATCCGTGAATTGCCAGGGCGCGCAAGACTAATTGCTGTTTGGCTTGGGCCGTGTTTTAGATTCTGCGCCCGCGATGGCCGACTCTCTATGCTGCGCGCAAGAGGCGCCTTGATCCGAATATTGGCCTGCCTGCGCTGACCGACTCTTTCTTTGGATGGATCCCCAGACTGTACAAGGTGTCGGAGGAGCAGATTCTGGCGTCGGCTGGGCTCGATGCGTTTGTTGTACGTTGTCGGCTGTCTATCGTTGGGATATGGTATTGGGACTAAGTGTTTTTTTGCTTGCAGTTCTTGACATTCTTCAAAATGGCCACCCGCATCTTTGCCATCATGGCCTTCTTTGCTGTCGTTGTCCTATGGCCAATCAACTACAGCTATCGCAATTTCCAGCCTTTGCTAGGAGGAGGCAACGATAGGGACGGCGACGACCCCGAGGGCTTGGACGATTTGTACCGGCCATTTAGCTTGCCTTTGGGCTCTGTCGCTCTGGGAGACGGAACTGAAAAGGACAGGAGCCGAGAAAGGACGTTTTTATGGGCCTACGTCTTCTTCACGTATTTCTTTGTTGGGCTGACGATTTACTTCATCAACAAGGAGACATTTCGCATAATTGGGTATAGACAAGACTACCTGGGATCGCAATCCACCCTTACGGATCGGACGTTTCGCCTTACTGGTGTTCCAGTTGCTTTTAGAACTGAAGCGCGCATCAGAGCCATCATCGAGAACCTGCACATTGGGAAGGTGGAGGCCGTGACGATATGTCGAGACTGGAGGGCGCTTGATAAGATCATGGAAGAAAGAGACGAAATCCTCCACAAGCTCGAGGTGTCTTGGGCGCGGTACCGGAAGTATCAGCGATATGCGGCCGCCGCGAATGCCCGCAGCAATCGAAACGGAAATTCTAATTCCTTTCGAAACAACTCGCACATCAGCGACGGCGACGAAGAAACCGGCGAGGATTGGCGGCTGTTGGGCGACGACTCGAGCCAGACCCATGTTTCGGAGGGCGATCGACCGCAAATCTCGTTGCGGTACGGGATATTTAGACTTCGAAGCCGCAAGGTTGATGCTATCGACTACTTCGAAGAGAAGCTTCGGAGGATTGACGACAAGGTCATTGAGGCTCGCAAGAAGGAGTACTCCACTACGGATATGGTGCTTGTCACCATGGACTCCGTCACGTCCTGCCAGTTGGTCGTCCAGGCTCGGATCGATCCTCGACCGGGGCGGTTCCTAACCAAAGCTGCACCCTCACCCTCTGATATTGTGTGGAAAAACACATATGAGCCTCGTGGAGTGCGACGGATCAAAGCCTGGACTATTACCCTCTTCATTACTATTCTTACTCTGGTCTGGATCTTCCCAATGGTGTTTCTTGCTTCGTGGCTCAGCATATGCACCATCCAGAAATTTTTACCCTCCTTCTCTGAGTGGCTCCAGGATCATGCCATTATTCACTCGCTATTTCAGAACGGTCTGCCTACGCTGGTGGTTTCTCTGCTCAACGTTGCTGTTCCCTACCTCTATGACTTCCTCTCAAATCGCCAGGGAATGATTTCTCACGGTGATGTGGAGCTGTCACTCATCAGCAAGAACTTCTTCTTTACTTTCTTCAATACCTTCTTCGTCTTTGCTGTTTCGAGAACGGGTTTGGCCTTTTGGAGTGTGCTTCAAGACTTTCTCAAAGATACGAGCAAAATCCCTAGGGCTATCGCAGCTGAAGTGGAATACCTGTCCATCTTTTACATCAACTTTATCATGCTCCAAGGTATCGGACTTATGCCCTTCCGAATATTGGAAATTGGAAGCGTTTTCCTCTTCCCAATCAATCGCTTCCTGGCCGAGACACCGCGAGACTATGCGGCACTTAAGAAGCCGCCCGTGTTTCAGTATGGATTTTATCTGCCTACTTCGCTGCTCATTTTCAACCTTTGTATCATCTACAGCGTTTTAAGATGGGGATTCGCCATCCTGCTGTTTGGAACGCTGTATTTCGCAATCGGGCATTTTACATTCAAACACATGCTCTTGTATTCCATGGACCAACCGCAACATGCGACTGGAGGCGCTTGGCAGATTATCTGCTATCGCATTGTTATCGGGTTAATCGTGTTTGAGGTTGTCATGGTTGGACAGATTGCTTCGCTTGCGGCGTTTGTGCAGTCGGTGGCAGTCATGCCTCTTATTCCCTTTTCGATTTGGTACAGCTACTATTTCAAGAGGCGATTTGTGCCCTTGATGAAGTACATTGCCCTGCGAGCCATCAAGCCAGAGGAGGGCTCTGATGAAGATCAGGCCGTTGTGGACGATGAGGAGGAATCTGACGATGCCAGCCCAGATCGCTCCCGGTCGCGGGAAATGCTGCGTAGAGGCAGCACCTTGGATGAACTCAAGGAGAAAGGCTTGACATTCATCAACCCAAGTCTTACTGTGCCGTAAGTAGTTCCCTACAACATGTCGTTGCCTGACTTTTGTTTAATTTGAATACTAATATGCTCTATTCAGTCTACAGCAGGCTTGGGTTTACAGCGATCCGCCTCCGATTATGATGACGGACGAGGAGTCAGATGACGGCTCCGGAGAAGGGTCCGAAGACCAGCCGACACTGGTGCTGCCCAATGTAGATAGCTCTTTGGGCATCGGGGAAGATAATGTTTGGTTGAACTCATCACGACGGGAACGAGGCACACGATGAGATGATACAAAAACGAATGTGACAGAATGAGTAGTGAAGAGGGCTGATTTGGGTATGCGAACATGATGGCTGCTCTGTTGGGGTGATCAGAACCCGCTCTTTTCTTCCTCATTATTTTCCATTCTCATACGATGGCGTTACTGATTGATGACCAATTATTTTGCGATTTCCCCTCCCCCCTGTTACGATGGCTGCAATTACATCGTTGTGATTTTGCTTTTTGCCCACTTTTACATATGGCAAGAACGATACCATTGACTATTTAGATAGCGCCTTTCTTTATCTACATATTACTTTGAGGAGGAGCGAAGATGAATGATGAAGGAGAGCTCAAGGAGGAGTTAATTTACATTAGTAAGACTGTCTACCTATATTCGCCGTATCGCCATTTCCTACTGCATGTGACCCTGCCACTTGTTTACTTCTACCTTCACTTATGCCTGAGCGATCGCCCCTAAAAAAAACATCGTGGTACTTCTTTTTTAGCAACTATAAATCTTCATCTTTAGAAAAAAAGAGCCTCCTGCCCTGGGGGCTAACCTGCAAGACGTCCTCGCAAATATTCGTCTCGAGGGGCGTTGCGGGAGCTCGGTCGACGAGATCGAGAGGCACTTCGCAGCGACCCGCGAACAAGCCTGGCGAGATGGTGGCTGTTGTGGCGCTGGTGACGAGCGGAGACAGGAGGATATACGCTCTCCCTGGGCAGTTGGCCGACGTGGAGATGGTATATGGGGTTGATTGTGAGGACGATGATATTTATGGTGAGTTGGCTCCTCCTTTTGCCCTTGTTGTTGCCTGGTCGGATGCTTACCTTGATCGACAGATCTTCCTAGTTCAATGAAGCTTCCTACAGAGCTGATCCAACAGGTGTACCGCTATTTGTCTCCGGTGGACTTCAATTCCGCGAGACACGCATGTCGAGCATGGTATTTCGCATCTCTGGACCGCGGGCTGCTTACAAGCGTTCTGAAGCAGGGAGGATGGTGGAGCAGCATGATGAGTATCCTACCACCTATGAAAACTGCGCCAGCGTCGAACCTAAGTCGCGAGAGTGTCATGAGCAAGTGGGTTTCGAGAGAATGCAGCCTGCTGAGCTCGAATAAATCTGCCTTTGTAGAAGTCGGCTATACCGACTTTAGTGCCGTGGTGCCCGGGTCGAAGCCAGGGGATCTGCGGGGAGCTATGAGCTTTACCGTCAGCTTATGCGGGAGATTCTTGATGGCGGTGCATGGCCGAGTTGTCTACGTGTATGAGTTGAATCATGTGTGTTTCCCGGAGCGATTGCTGTGGTCACTTCCGATTCGTCTCAGACAGGGGATACCGTTGGGGCTTCTACGACCGGTGGCGAGGATTCTATGCCCTCGAAGGGTTATTTCTTGCAGCATGGATACGTCAGCTGAGAGATATGCTGTGGCGTTCCTGATGGAGGGCCGGGTCGGCATGGTGTGCGATATCATGACTGAAAGAACGGGTACGTCGAGTCCTGCGTCGACGACCCAGCCAAATGAAGGATCTGCCGCTGGATCTGGATCTGGAGTATCATCCGCTTCAGTTACAACAACTCCACCACAATGTAGTTGCCATGATCGGCTACCATGTCATCCGGTACCCCTAGAGGAAGGCCCAAGATCTGTGTATCGTAACATCTGTCATCCAGATGACCCTCCGCGGGCGGCGGCCATCTGTCCCCAGAGAAAATGCGTCGCTTTTGGATGCTCAGCTGGTATCGAGCTGCACTGGGTTGATGCCATGACCGGTCAAGATCTTAGCAGATGGTTCCCACTCACATCTCCGAGTGACTTTCTCTATTTTCTGCCACCTCGAAGGGGAGTGGACACGCCGAGGAAGCTGAGGCTGATTAGTTCAGCTGCTGGCCTGGACAGCCCCATGGACTTGCTTAATGGTATAATCCACGGCTTCAGCACATCACTTTTGGGATCGGGCAGCACGGCGATAGTATCCTCTCTGGACTCTGAGCCTTGGTATATGAGACATGGGCATGGCATTTCTTTGGAAGCTGGCGGGTCAAGCCAGGATGTCGACATGGATCGGGATGAAGACCTCCTGAGCCAAAATGTGCCACGGGACAGCCCTCTTCGGAGGCTTGCTGCAGCAAGCGCAGATCATTTTCGTGCAGTACCGTTGAGCGACGGCTATCATATCCTGTTCACTGATCCTCGCACGGGAAACCTTTGCTTGGGGACCGATGCTCCTGTAGGCTCCCTTACTCGCCTTCTTCGCAAGGTGTGGTTCCACCCTCCTCCACAGGCATATTCACCAGTACCTCTATTATATACCGCTGGAGCTGATACAAGACATGGTGTTCGTGTTGTCGCGACTTTTGCTGCTGCTAAGCGACGAGGAGACGGTCGTGTTTTGGACGGACGTAATCTTCCTGGTTCAACAGCGGCAACTCTTCATAGTAGAGATTCTAAGGAACAGCTTATTGTGTTTTACACAGTGCCTCCAGATGTCTTTCACGATATGCGCCGGATCGATGCCGAGGCTAGGTCCGCTGGATACCCTCCCCCGGAAGACCGGGAACCGGGGCATTCTGAGCCGAGATATGAACCCATTGACGTATTCAGTGATTCCTTTAGAGAGGGCTCAGGTTACCCAATAGAGGTACATGGCCATGTGGTAGCAACTTGTGGCAACCTCACAGAAATCGCGTTGAACTCTTCTCCAACCATGATTATCTGGGCCTTTGCGGCCGAAGGATGGGCAAAGACTTGGGCGCTAGACACTGGGGGAAACGAACCGCTTATGCGGTCTGCTGCCCAACGGGATGGGAGTATCCGACAAGTCGATGGCGATGGCGATGTTATCATGACCGATTCCAATCTATCATCGGGCTCGTCTTCAGAGATGAGCTCACTGAAGTTTAATCTCTTTGATGGCGCGCCCATAAGTGCCCCAGATCAGGAGCCACTGATGAAAGTGCGAGAGTGCCACGGCAAGAGACGCCATGTGCGCGGGCAAATCTAGGAAATACAGGATAATACGGACGATACTCTGAGCATAGACTTGGTTGAGGAGATGAATAGTATTACGAGGGTGAATGTTGAACTCTTATCCTAATGACTTTCGGAAGAATGACTACTGGCCTCTTATGATATAGTATACCTGGTAAATCAATTTTACAGAATAAACTTTTAGAACGATGAGCCCAGTATTTGATTTGCTTGGTGCTAGGAATGATGTCGCAGATAACGAGTCTGCTTTTTAGGGCCTGTTGATAGCTACTTATCTTAGCTTGTTGTGAGGCATTGTAGTATTCAGTTGCCTTGTAAATGATGGGGTAATAGTACTCTATGCTATTGCGTTGCAATCTTGGCTGGGAGAGGGTGTCTGGTACACTGGCTGTAGTGTTTGATCCTATAACACTTATTCGTGGTGCGCTATATCTTTACGCATCTATGAGTTAAGATTGATAAAAATAAATTTTATAGGTGTCGTAAAAAGCTGTATATCTTTTCCGTGTTGTTCCAACCGCAAACCAATCGTCTGCCTACTATGAATCTAATAGGGCATAATTTCCCCCTTTTCTGGTCCCAAGTTCAAGATTGAGGCTGAGGTTTTGGAAGGGCATCATCATTGGCTCTGCCCATACCAGGATACATCATTGGCCCTCCCTGCATGCCTTGCCAGTTCATATTTGGCCAGCCCTGGTTAGGCATTTGCTGCGCCATGTTTGGCATCTGTAGAGGGCCACCTGGTGCTAAGGATGCTTGGGCCTGTTGGGGCATGTTTTGGTATTGACCTTGTCCTTGAATGAATTGTTGTGGACTGAACATCATATAGGGCGGGAAGAAATTTGGGGCACCGGGATAACCGTTGGGGGTCATGTATATATTTGGAGCTTGGCTGGGAATTGGAACGGATCCCGGTGCTGAAGATGGAGTTGGTGGACCTGTCGCGCCGAGGCTGGGGGCCAAGTTTGGGCCTGAACTGGTTTTTGCCGCCGCAGGTATTCCATCGTGGGATTTAGTAACAGGGATAGGAGCAGATGAGGCTGATTGGGCTGTTTTCTTGGGCTTTTTCTCATCATCGTCGCTGTCGCTGGTGTCGTCGTCATCATCTTCTACTCTGGACATGGCAGCCTCTCGTGCGCGGATCCCCATATCCTTTGCCACTCTTTCTGCGTCCTTGCCATATATGTTCTTGAGGTAGCGCATGAATTCGAGATATGCTCCAAAGACGGTCTTGATATGATCATCAGACAGCGTGACTTCGGTGTCTTGAGCGTTTTCATCTCCAGAGGCATCCTTCTGCGCGTCAAACTCAGCCATGGCTAGTGCTGTTTGACACGCATTCCGGATTTGGCGACCGTTCCATCGCATCTTCTCGTTCTTTTCCCAGTAGTCACTGGCATAGTTGAGGATGTCCTTCTTGTTGATGACTATTATGCGCTGTTTCTCCTTGAACCGTTCTTTTATGAGACGCAAGTTTAGTTTGAAGATTTTACGCGTGGACTTTAGATCTAGTGGCGGGTAGTAAAGGCTGACGTGAATTCTAGATGCAAACGCTTCGTCAAAGTCACCGATACGATTAGTAGTGAGGAATAGGATTCCGGCGTAATATTCGAGGACTCGAAGAAAGACTGTATGGTGTTGGCTTTATCTACTAGACATGAGGAGACTAGGGAGAAAAAAAGTGTGTCACATACCTGCAACGAGCCCGTTTCGAATAAAGTTTTTAGGAGACCGCTGCGCAAGGAACACGTCGGCTTCATCAAGAAGGAGAATGCAGCCCCATTTGTTGGCAAGGCTAAAGTTTCGTTCTAGAGCTGTTTCTACCTCATTGGCTGTGGTACCCAAGTCTCCTGCCAAGTGAATATAAGAAGTTAGTAAATAATGACTAAACAATAACTCAAGGCGGAGATATTTCATCTTGAATGGCACGAACCGCATGTAATTTGGAACAACGGCTTGTTGAACCTCTCGGCAACACCCTCTGTGAGACACTTAAATTAACACATAGTTACTGTTGAGGTCAGGTGGTGCTTACCGGCTGTGGTTGTCTTGCCTACTCCAGGAGCTCCGTGAAGGAGGATAATGAGGCCCTTTCCTATTCTTGTAGTCAGCTGGAACTGATGTTTGCCTTCGAATGTGCTTGCGTGAATCAGTGATAGGTTGTAGCTCACCTTTACCTCGCACTATATCGACTTCCTCATTATCACTGACCCTAGCTTCCTTGTCACGGAAGTGTTGAGCGACTAAGCAGTGAACTATATCTTTGTGGCCAGCCGGGAGCACGAGTTGATCGAATGCTGTCTTATCCTTCTGAGTTACGTTCACGGGGGTCAAGTATGTTAAGTCAAGTTTTGCTATTTATTTCAGAGAGTTAGTTGTCGAGATAACGGGAGATTCTGGGGATGAGTGAACGGACCCCATTTTCGACTGCGCAAGACAAAGCCAAATACCCGGTATGACATGATCAACAGGTCATCATCTACAAGTGACTCCTTGGACGTCGCCAACTCTTTTAATAGACGGGGATGAATAGATACCGGGGGTTCAATACTCGTCTCCTCTGGACTGGGTATCAAATTCGTGATGTAGTTTTCGTTTCTCTTCTTCTCAATGTAAGCGTCGTCGTATACATAATCGCCGATGCAACAAGCGCCTGAACACGCCTGTTCGGTCTTCTTCTCTGCTGAATCTTTCTTTCCTAGCTCTCGTCCGATGATTGATTGTACCTTTGGTTGCCAGTTACTCGCTTGGTCTGATGGTCTTGAGTCTGACGAAGCGTTAGAAGTGGCGTTGGTTGCGGCGGCTTCTGCAGCCTTGACTGCAAATGCTTCCGCAAAATCTACCATAACCTGGCTGTCAACCTCATCTCGCGTCTCGAGTGTAAAACCATTATAATGCATGTGTTTTATACTCGCAACATCGACAAACATCCTGCCGCGCTCGATGAGTTTACTTCGATATCCCGCTTCTCTGGCTTCTGCTTTGCTTTCCGAACGGCGGTGATAGCTTGATACAGGGCCTTCTGCAAATCGGATGGGGTATACTTCAAGCGCAGTCACCGCCTTCTCGCCATCGAACTTTTCAATGGTAAAGAGTTGAGTAACCGGCCCGAGTTGTTTGCCGTCAAAGTCGATGTAAACGCAATGCAGAGTAATGTATTCTACCAGAGAGTTTTCATCTTTCCTGCTCCAGCTGCGCCAGGGCGGAGTGACCAGGTGCCCTGTGCTAGATACGTTTATGACTCGATACACCTGCTGCTGAGCCTGGTCGACTACTTCATCGCCTGGTTTGAAAAGGTACCATATGTGATTGAAAGCTATCGTTCGTAGTCCAGTTTTTGACAGGTAATTTATTTTAGTCTGGACTAGGCGGTCCATGAATTCGATGAGGCAACTCAGGTGCTGATATGCTATCAAAGAAGACGTACTGCTGTTCTTCTCACTGTCTCTGGTACCTCCAGTTTCCTTTTGAGAATTGACTGATTCTTTGTCATTGCTTTGTTGACTTTTTTCCCTGTCGGACTTTGCCTTTAACTGAGATAATCTATCTGCCCCCAGTTCAGAAAACTTGTCACGGATCTGCTTATCGTAATGCACAAGTGCTCTGAAAGGCCGAACCATGACAACTCCATTGCTACTGTCATATGCCTTTAATTTTGACTCGAATATTGTGTTCAAAACATCAAAAATATACTTCGATCTAATGCGAATCCGCTCAGGTACGAGCTGCTTACTGGGGTCTGGATTGTTGACCATGTCACGCCATGAAGCAATGCTCTTCTCCGTCCTTGCCGCTGTACCCGCAGTGTTTTCTTGTGGTCTTACTGCACGTCGAGAGTACCAGGGATTGTCATAGCCATCAAAAGTAACAATTGGCTCCTCTATCAAGATATCAATCACACAATACTGACTTTTTTGGTCATCGTGATTGCGCGGGAACTTGAACGTGTTCCAGTCCACTGGGTTCAATTCTGCCTTTAGCCTGTCATTAAAGATGTCCGCTTTGAGATTTTCTTCTCGATTCTCGCCTTCATCAATCTCCTCAAGGCTTGGAATACGGCCTCCGGGGCGAGCGTTCTGTAATTCGGCTTTCAACATATTACAATAACTTAACAGTTTAGACGAGACGTGGCGCAAATTGTCGCGCTCCTGGGTAACGCTATCCGCAATACTAGTCATTGACTCGATATATCGGAGCTCCCACCCGAGGTTGAGCACTTTACGCCCAATTGACCAATTCGCATCTTCCGTTTTGGTTTGTACATCTTCCACCTGGCTTTTAAGCTGCGCGATCAATGTTTTAAAGCCATCGCTAGAAATTTCCTTAGTATTCTCTTGAATCTGTAGCTCGAGTTGCTCTCGCTGTTGTTTCTCCCGCTGGGCATCACTCTCTGCAACGGCAAGTCTTTCTCGTAGTTTGAGCAACTCTTCTTCTAGTCCTAATTGCTTCGATTTCACTGTGTCGGAAATAGTGGAGCCTAACTTTCTTGCGAATCTATTGTCAGAATTGGCCGATGTATCTAGAGTCTCTTTAGATGCCGAAACAGATTCAACTGTTAAATCCGCCATCGTAGCCAAGGATTCGACAGAAGATATTAAATGTGTAAAGAAGGTGCAAGTAAGACTTTCGGTCTACTCTTCCCGGATATTTAAGGTTCGGATCTATGGAGGTTCGGTTTCGAATCTTATCCCTTACTCTTCATATTTGAAAGATTACTACGTTTATTTTCTCAGACTTTCACGAAGCAACCATTTGTTCGTGCGGAGGCGACATGGGTGTCGATCCCCCTCCTGTGAAGCCTCTGCTGCCTGTTCAATCAACTATCAGAACCCCACTCTAACACACTATTTCATATGAATGAGAGAAAAAGACGCTTCAGTGAGCCCAAACTAAACCGCATTCGGTGGGATGACAAGGAGAATGAAGCAGAATAGAGTAACTTACCATCCCATATATCTATATTTATCGCAGAATGACGTGCCAAGTGTTCCAAAAAGCTTAGGCCATAGCCGTAACACCCACCTCATTGTGCGAGTGACTGGGAGGATGCAATACGTATACAAGTAAGCGAGAGCAGTCCCTAGCGGAGGGGTCCAAGAGGATCTTGAATAGACCAAGAGGTGGTTGAGTAGCTAGGTCCTCTCATTTGCCTATTTCTTCCCTACCCAATACGCAAGCCGTCTGTGTTCTGCCCTTGGACGTTTCATTATTCCTTGTTCCCCGCATAGCTGGCAGTTCTGAGCGTTAGACTTTGACTAGGGTCTGGCACGAATGGCGCCCTCTACTATTCCGTCGATCCATCTTCAGCCCCCATCTGTTGATTTCATTGACAACCGTCTTCCAAATATTCATGATGTTTTCAGACATAGAGACGTTCATTATGACCCTGATTTACAAAAATACGTGCAAAACCAAACTCTCACAGATGGATCGCATGCTAGTGGGAGCCGAGTCAATAGCCAGGCCCTTGTTCAGCCTGAATACACTTTCGGTGATATTGGGGAATCTGAGAAATTTTGGGGTCTCATTTTTGCAGACGCCATGAATAGATTTACTCGAGAATATCCAAAGGAGCCCAAGCAGCGCGACAAATCAGGTTTTAGTATCCGCACGCAGACCACCTGGAAAGGCGTCAATGAACAACTCCACAAGGCGCGAGAGGTCTACGACGGCACTAAGCAAGGCTTTCGTGGCCGGTGTAAGCGAGTATTTCGCAAAATCGGAGGTAACACTGCCGAACCAGTACAAAATGTTATTCGTATTATTCCAGACATTGACTATGTATCCCCCGTGCTGGGAGCAGTGCAATTGCTCTTAAATGTGAGCCCAAATGATTTCCTTCAACACGAGACATTTTTATACCGTTGTTCGCTTGACTTTTTACAGTATCCCCACTAACTTGAAGCGTCAAGGCCTTCACCATTGCGTCAAATGTACGTGATCAAGTGATTGTGGATCTTGATGACCGGAATCTTGAGGATCTTTTCGGAGATGTTGAGGTCTTCTTGATAACGTTTCCAGATATGGACAAAATTAAAGGTGCAGCCACGACTCTCGTGGTGTCAGTTATGAAAGCGATTGAAGATGCCATTGGATTCTTCTTATCCCACCAAGGTATGTCCGTCGACACATGGATGGCTCTTTTATTCCATTTTGACTTTATGCTTATTTTATTTTCTATCTATGAAGCTTCCCGAGCAGTTTCCGCTCTTGGCCGCGGAAAATCTGGATATCAAAAGCCACTCTTGGAAAGCTTGGTAGCGATTCAAGCGAGCAGTCAGAAGCTAATTCACCAAGCACAAAATGCCCACTTCGTTTCAACCCAAATTGGACTGAAAGCCATCTGGGACGGTAAGTGGTGATTATTCTCAAGGGCCTAAATACATCTAACAAGGCGCCTATTTAAAGATACTGGACGGCTTGTCATGTCTCAGAACCAGACTGGCCAAGCAATCGAATACTTGATCGACAAAGTTGACCGAGTTTATCGAGAGGGGGCTCAGTTCTACAACACAGTGAATAGACTTCTAATGGATGCTGAGGAGAATAGGAAAGCAAGGGATCTAAGTCTTCAGAACAAAATCGCTAGTCTGGAAGAGAAGATTGCCAGTCTTGAGGGATCTTCCAGGGCGTCAACTCCTGCAACTCCAGAGCTCTCTCCAATGTGGCCAAACCAATATTCCTCTTTGGCAGGTCATCAATCCTCGGCTTGGCCATCATTCTCTTATTACCATATGTGGCCTGCAATCTTTCTACCCCAAGAAACAGTTATGAGGCCTCTCGATGAGAATTCGTATTTACCGCCTAACCTTCTTTCGGTTCAAAACCCATTACTACCACCCCGATTACAACCCAGAAATATCAGCTCCTCTAGTCTCCTTGACCTCCTCGGTGTTCAACTGGATCTTGATAAAATAGACCTCGACACGGTCAAAGAATACAGATACAGAATCCCACAGAAATATCGTGCTCGCGCCGAACAGGTGACCCAGACGTTGCAGTTTCGCCATTGGGTTGTCACGTCCAACTCTTGCCGGCTGCTTATTCACGGGGAGCTGCCACAACAGAGCCTTACGACATGGCACATTTCTCCTTTATCTCACTTTTGTGCCATGCTGGTGCAAATTCTGCGCACTCGGGACAAATATATCTCTTTAATATTCTTTTGCGGATCTCATGTGGAACAAGAAGATGGCAACATCGGCGGAATAGCAATGATGAAGAGTCTTCTGGCACAGTTGCTGCAGCAATTACCAATTGGGTTCATATCTTTGGATGGAATTTCAAATGCGGATTGCCTTGAAAAATCTGAGTGGAGTATATCGCAATTGTGTGATCTATTTGTCTACTTGATACGTTTGCGACTGCGTAAAGATTGCACTTTGGCATGCATTGTTGATGGAATTGGCCATTATGAAACAGATGAACTTGAACCTGACGTACTGTTCGCCATGAAGACACTGCTTCAGCTCTCAAAAACAAATAGATACGACAATAGCGTTGAGGAAGTCTCCTATGGAGATGTAAAAATCTTGGTCACCACTCCCTTTTCCACAGATGCAGTACAGAGATTATTCTTTGATGATGACGATGATAATGACGAAATGTCATTTCTATCAATGTCAGGGCTTTTAGAAGCTAATGAGCATGCCAGCATGCGCATGTCTGGGTATTTCTTAAGTGATGGAGGCTTAGGGGGTGATGATGTGGACAGTTCTAGTGCAATTACGAATCTGTTTGACTCTGATAATGAAGGTAGTCTCTAGATTACAAGGCTATGGGTTTTCGCATGGATCTTTAGGACTAATGGATTGTATGATTTATGCAATGATGAAGTTTTCGCTCTTATTTTGGTTGAATAGAAACCCATCTATGCTAAAATAGAATTTAGCTGATCCTGCTGCTCTTATATCTATGATCAAGTACAACTGTATACAAATTGGCTCGGCATACACTGATCTCAAAGACTTATCTACCCATCTCTACGTCTGTTAATTTATACAGCCCACATGAAGACACCATCTAGATTCTTTTTCATGCTAGCCTAATCAGATATGGTAGGATATTTATGCGTATAGGATTTTGCTTCTGAATGAGGCCATTGCAAGATTTACACAGAGCAACCATTAGTGACTACACACATATATATATGTATATGTATATGCATATGTATATCTACTCCATAGCATACCTTTTAAAAATAACTTCCGAACATATTGCTTAGTGCTAACCTTTTCATCTTGAGCTGTCAGAGAACCCTCCGAGGTGTGTAATGCGTCCCCCCTTCTCTTTTATAATTATGCTGATTTACTTGGCTGTCTTTGATCTTCTGCCTCTTTAACAGGAGCCTCTCTAATACAGTTTTGTTGAAAAAGCATCAATATCTCCTCCTTCCAAAAATCCCTTGACTGTACGACATTAATAATACCCTGTGTTAGGTTGATCTCATACCCACGCTTGTCAAGAAGTACCGCTACTAATTCTAACCCGCCGGTGTAATTTCCTGCCGCAGCTTTCACTATGTCTTCTGTAATATTGATCTCATTTCCACGCCTCTCAAGAAGCAAACTCAACATTTTTGCCCCACTGGAACGATTTTCTGTTGCAGCTTTGACAATAGCTTCTGTGATCTTGAACTCGTCTCCTCGTTTGTTAAGGAGGTCTTCCATATTCCCTAGGCTTCTCCTCGCTGCAGTTACAACCATATTTTCAGTAATTTTGATACTACTAGCGGAATCCAGAATCAGGCCTAATGTCTCGGCATGGCGTATTAACGCATTTATAACCACTGCCTCTGTAAACCTGACCTCATGGACGCGACGCTCAAGAAGCAACTCCAACATGCTTCTATCATTTGCCATTGCAGCTACGATAATCTCTTCCGTAATGATGATGCCATCGCCGCATATATCCAAGAGAAGAGACATTGTCTCACTTGACCCCCGCTGAGCTGCTTCTTTGACCACTTCTGCTGTAACTGTGACCTCATTTGGGCGCTTTTCGAAGAGTAATGTTATAATCGCTACCCCCCCTTCTCTATTTTTCACCGCAGATTTCAATATATCCTCTGTAATCTCAATCTCGTCCCCACGCTTGTCAAGAAGCATAGTCATAATCTCTGCTGCCTTTTGTTCATTCTCCACTGCAGACTTAACACTCCTTTCGGTAACGTGGGTCCCATGAGCGGGTTCTAAGAGAATCTCTATTGCTTCCAACTGTCCTGCTATTATGGCCATGTGGAGCGCTGTGACGTCGATTGCTCCCTCTGTATTCACATCGGCATGCTCATGCACAATCATATCTTTTACAACGGCAGCAAGACCAAAGTAACTCGCAAGAGTCAAATCCGGCCATCCAACCCACCATTCGTCATGAAAAATATATTCGCTGAACCCTGCGGCCCAAAGTTGCGCCTGTGGTGCAGATGTACGACAAAGCTCACGCGCTGGCTTCCGATATGTTTCTGTAGAGTCTGCATCTTGCGAACGAAAATGCAAAGGCCAGTGTTTAGTCGCGTAATAGAAGAACTGATACTCCTGCACCATTTTTATATCAGCTGAAGGCGGTCGGTCAATTAACAACAAATAATTGATACACGCTCCGGACAAGACGCCGTGTGCTTTGCGCATGTTCAGCCGCCCCTTCCATGTTCCGGTTCGTTCCGAGTGAACTAAGAACTCTCTCGCCGTTTGATGAATGAATGATAATTTTGAGTCATGAATGCTGATGAACAGGCCGCACAAATTTCGTAATGTCATCTTGAACCTATCTTGTGGCCACAATTTTCGCCGCAACCCTTCATAAGAAGAAAATTGTTCCTTTCCCAGAGCGAGGACGAGGGCATAATTAGCCTCATCGACAGTCAGCGGGCGGCTCGCTGCCAGAACAATCTGAAGTAGAACCTCGACCTTTTTCGCATCTTGGCTCCTGGAGAGAATCTTCTCGTAGGCATCAGATACCTTCAATGGCAGTTCAGATAGAAAATCCTCCATATCTGTGCTTCTGCTATATGCACTCATATTTTCTTCAATAATGTCTAATGTTAAATGCAACCAGAGATATGTTCTGTTCTCCATTCCCTTAAGACTTTGAGAAATTTTATCACGGTCCTCATCCGAGAAGCTACCTGTAATGTGCTTTAACTTGACGTCGATGACAAGATTTATTTCTTTGCCAATCTGTCCAGATTTGTCGTCCCCATCAAAATGTAAGTATGCCGCAGCAGGGGAAAATTTGTTAAACGATCCTTCTAAATCCTCATACGGGCGGCTAGTAATGAGAAATTTTAATTTCGAAGGTATTAACGAGGCATCATCCGGGGAATATAGTCTCTGAAGCATGCCGATTAATTCTTTCTTCCTTTCCTTCTTGCACTCATCTAAAGCATCGAGTACACAGACAATTTGGATAGGAGAAAAGTTCGCACAATCCACCAGAATTCGCCACAGTTCATTCGTTTTCTCTGTCAGAGTTTGGCCATTATCCCTGTGACTTGAAAGAGCATGCGTGATAAGATTAGAGGTGGGCTTGAATCTAAACAGCTGGTGTAGTATTGCAGACAAGGCGTGAGCGCTGTCCATTTTCCCCTCGCCCCCCTCTTTAAAAAAGAAGTAGCAGATTATTCTCTCAGACACAGTGATAGCCGAAGAGGTAATTGTAATGGTGGCTTCTATATTTAAATGCCCCTCATCGATTAAACACTTTGACAGGACTGATTTGCCACATCCAGGACCTGCTGAAACCCAGAGAATGTCCCCAGAATGGCTATCGCGCCATTTGCAAAAACGTTCATCTGTTAGAAACCACTCACACGTGCCCGGGACCCTCTCTGGATTGATATCCTTGTATCTCTCATAATCCCCGGCCCCTTTAGCAAGATCAGTTAGCAACTGTCGCTCTTCCTCATCTTGTCTATCTTCCTTCATTGTGCGAAGAATCTCCTCTTGGACAATTCGTGATTTCTGAATTTCTTGTAACTGATTCTCCATTTTCTCGTAGATAACATCTTTATGCATCTTGTCGATTAAACGGGAGCATTTATCTTCCAACTCTTTGATTGACGTTATAGCGCTATCCCACTCATCAGACCCGATCATAGACTGCCAGGCACGAGACATTTGTGCTTTAGAGAGATGGCATATGACTCGAGCTTGGTACTCAATAATGAAGGAATAGAACTTGACCAAAGGGCCTTTAAGATTTTGGTAAAGCTGTTTGTGCTGGGGCTTGGAGTAGGTTTCCTCACAGAATTTCCAGAAAATCTGCATGTCGCTGATCGTGTTGAAACCCTTTAACATAGATTCGTTATACTTAGAGCCACTCACGAGGAGCTACCACCATGAGTAAAGAATCTCATTACTAATAAAGTTTTTTTTTCACTCACTGGAAGAAATAAAGAAACTCCAGACCACGCCAAGGCAGCGTATGGCTGAGCACTCACCGCTGCTTTGATGATTGAGTCGGACCAGATCAGAAATTTCGCCAGCTTCTCAACTTGCTCCCGCACCTTGATATTGCTTCTCAAAATTGAAACTTGTATCTTGCTCCTCTCTCGAACTTCCAATAGCTTATTCACGAGAGACTCGACATAGCGAGCATCTAAATAAGCTTCAGTTGCGATAGGGTAATTTTGTAATGAAGCTAGGTGCTTCTCGTAGTCCCTCATCAGCTCTCCTTCGCGCTCCTGGAATAACGAATAGGCGCAAGCCCAGAGATCAATCTCGCTGCCTGATGGGCCATAGCTCACATCAACAGCCTGTGGGGGTGTTGTTGGGGCATTTGGCTGGGTTATATTCGGCGCTGTAGGTGAGATTTCGAAGACTTCACTCGAAGAAGCGACTGGTGTGGGACACGAAATGGGATCTGAAACCTGGACTGAAGCTGCTGGCGCAGATGGAAGCTTGTTGTCTTGCTTAAGCTTACGTTTAAACCAAGCTTTCGAATTTGAAAATCTTGTCATCTTTATGTTAGAATGATGCAGAGAAAGCCTCGAAATTGGTTTATGTTCTTATGTCAAATGCAGCTCCAGTGCCGCTGGGCCCATTTGACAGAGCGATAGTGCTATCAACAGACTGTGCCTAATAAGCGCCTGAATCCATGCGGGGAGGTATCGGACATAGCATCTCACCCCCCTGTACGGCTGATAGTAAATAATGGCTAGTGTGTCTAATAATAGTACCAATAATGATTAAGCCTAAAATCCAGGTATCGCTGGGCCATACATGGAGTCTGTTTGCGACTATGGATGTGAGTTCATGAGCGCCTCTGCCTTTATCATTACACATTTATATTTGTATTTGCTTATACGTGGATTTGATGGCTATATCGCACAGATGTAATCCTCTATGCGTCCAAACTTTAACTCAGCTGTAATGTTAAGAAGCTTTTATAAGGTTGCGCAGTCTTTGAGAAGGATGATATTTAATTTGCCTCCACAAGATATCTATAATAAGAAACGTGCTCAGCTATTAATAAGACGACTCCTCAGTGACTTAGACAATACTGCACTTTGCATATCAACACCAAGATATATCCACAAATTCGACGGGTGTATCTTTGAAGTTCGAAATTTGATGAGATATTTTTCACGAACTTGGTCCGTCGGTTGAGTATAATTTCTCATCATGTTGCCATTCTTTGTGGAACCGGAGAATTGAGAGTTAAATAATGTTTTTCTACATTTAAGCCGTCTTAGAAGCATGAGCTGTATATCTCCGATGAAGACCAGTAAATGGCAGATAATCCTGTTGTTATTCATCACGTAGGGGATAATGGTCATTGACCAAAGGGTATATTGGTATGATAACCGAATTATATATGTTAGTCACAGATACTGAATGCGCAAGATATGAGTATACACATCAAGCATCGCAGAGTAGGACTATATTGAGTTTACCTATATATTCACTACCATACTGGCCTTATAAAGGTTACATAGATGCCGAAAGATTGCTTTCATCCACACTCGATATGTTTATGGTGTCCAATCTCTCCAACTCCTGCATTGCCATATCAACCACCACCGCCCTGAATGCCGTTAGTCAACACCAGTCGTATAACCCCGTCAGTAGCCAACAGAAGTGGGCTGCCGAATCCTCCAGAAGTGGTAAGGCATTCAGTTATAAAGCCCGGAAACGCATTTTGAACCGAATCTTGGCTAAAGGTAACGCTGTTTCCAGAAGCAAAGGCTCCGATGATTACTTCGCACTTTCCCACTAGTTCGGAAATAGCCGATTCCTCAGCGTCCTTTGCTGCCGCTGGGATGCTGCATACGCCTGCGGAACAGTGTGCAGCTAGCAGCTGAGAGACTGCCGTGCCGCAATCGGTGGCGTTGATACCCTCCGCTTCACCACCACCACATTGAGGAGCTCCGAATGTCAGTTCGCCCAAGGATGTTGTGGTTTGGGCGATTGAGGTGCGTGTCAGAAGTCCAGCAACCAGCGCGAAGGCCGCCTGAGCCCTCATTGTGAATGTATTGTTGCGGATAAGTATAAAAATATGTAATTGTGTCTCCTTGGTTTAGTTCGAATTGTACAGATAGGATTGATGGTGATGGAGTTCCCAAGTGGATGAGAAGTTTCGCCTTTATATATGTAGCGTACACTTCAAATCCTTGTTTCGGCAAATAATCTGAGCCACGAGGGATGGTCATCTACAATGTTACTCAACGTGAGTAATCGGCTCACAAGTGGCCAAATACACACCTCTGAAGGATAGGACATCAATGTTTCGCGCCATTTACTCTTTACAGACATAATCGTTGAGTGACTGCGCTGACAGCCCCCCACCATTGTGCCGATCATCCAGACCTGCACCCTGCGACCATCGGCATAATAACTTCGACCCCTGTTCCGCCCCGGATTTGAGGTGCCGATGAGCTTAGCTATGCCGGTTGATCTGCTGGTGATCGGTAAATGAATTATCCCGCCACGGTAGCCAAGGGTCTGTGAACACTGATATGACAAAACTATCGGGTGCATTATTCTCTCCTTCTCGGGGACGGGCAGTTGTAAACTAAGGTACGAAATAGTACTAATCTTAGAAAGAAGGCTAGCTACAGAGTGGATGCGCTGTCAATACTTCATATTCAAGCCTTTTTATGCCTTGTGCAGCACTAGAAGTAGTCTTATTGCATTAGGTAGCGTCAACCATTGGAATGAAGCGCCGAGCACATCGGACCCCAGCAGTGAACGCGACGATAATATTCTGTGTTTCTTTCTTTCCTCGGATCTACTATTATAATAATA
>PXNZ01000791.1:0-21062 GCA_003012085.1 Trichoderma brevicompactum
ATAATAATAGTATTAAGTAAGAAGTAAAATATAGAAAAGTTAAGAAAACTAGTAAAAATATTATAAAAGCCAGTAAAACTAGTTTCATAATAAATTCACTTTATTTTACTTGCTAAAGCTTCAAGAAGTTAATAATAGTAATAAAAATAATAGTTAAATTTATATATTTTGCGTAGGAAACTTGGTTTATTACTACTAATTCCTTGGACTGGTCCGGAGACAGCAAAGGTAAATATTAACCCGTGAAGGATTCCTGGAAATACAATATATCAAACTAAACTAATAGACAATACTTAACTCGAAACAACTATTACAAAAACTGACACAATAATATTAGCTTTATAATATAACTTTTCGTTCATTTTTGTGCAGTGACTTGGAAGGCTAATTTAGAAGTATCAAGAAGTGAACTTTAAAATATATCGGTAGCCAAAAAATGTATAGAAGATTAAAGATGAACAAATCCTGGAAATTTCCTATTGAGGACTCTCCTGGATATTATATTTTGAGAGTTTGTAAGTTAGAAAAAAGATGAAAAACCCTCTAATTTTGGTGACTGGCTTTTGTTTGGTTATATAGACTGTTAGTTCAAAGTTATATATATGGCAACCATATTGCTATTCAATTCTCTTTTCGCATTTGTTCTCTCAGCAAGAATTTTCATGTATTACTTAAGATTACAGAATGCCCCTTTTTTTGTACGTAATATAAAAATAACGAGTAAACAAGCTTGTTTCCTATTTCCGTTCTTATTAGCCCTACATCTCTACTAATTTTACTTTGCACGTTCCTAAATAGTATGTAAAAACTGTTTGATTGCTCAACACAAGCAAGCCAAGAATTGCTCGAACAACAACTTCTTATTTTTCTAGTATTATAAGCAAAAGAGCAATTGCATAACAGGAAAGAACTCCGGGGCTACACCAACATTAAGCGGAGACGTTTTATTGACATCGTATTTGTATTAGCGCTAATGTACTCCGTAGTCGCTTTCATATTACCAATACAAGTCGCAGACATAGTACGCGTCATCAGGTATTTTTTTTAGTACTAAAAATAGAGTTGGGACTGCATTGAGAAGTGTTATTGTGCTTTGGCATAATGATCCCATAACTCTTGAACCATATATATTTGCTCTTTCGTATTTCTGCATATTGACTCCTTTTCAACATCTATATCCCAATTAAGACACGATCGATACACTTTATTTGCTACTATGCTACTATCTTTACGGAGAGTCGCTATAGTCATATATACTATTGTTATCTTGGTCGCTTTTTCAATATATGCAGTTGTTTGGGGGAACCATGCCTCTAATCCTCTCGGCTTCCTAAGAGCCCCTGGTAACACAACAGTCCCCGATGCAACATCGACTATGAGGCCTTCTAGAATAGCAACGGAAGACAACTCGCGGTTCGCCTATGTCCAATATACAACAAATATGGATTATTTATGCAACGCGGTATAATATATGTTCCAAGAGAATGCAAGGAGGGTACAATACACTAATATACAGTGTTTAGGTTATTAACTTCAACCGTCTAAAGCATTTTGGTATTAAATATGACATAGTTTTGATCTATCCCAAGGCATGGGACAATAAGGTATAATATCTTATACGATAAAGAGCAATTTGGCCGCTAAACAGTTTCTAGAGTTCAAACACTTGCGAGGCGAAAGCCATCCGTAATCTCCGATCCAGTCGTCTCGATATTGTTTTACGTCCGTTCGATGTTCTCTCTACGAATAAGGGTGACCCCACCTGGCGTGATAGTCTCACCAAATTCCATGCCTTTGCTCTGACGGAATACACGAGAGTCTTGGCGTTTGACTCAGACTCGCTAGTTCTCAACAATATTGACTCCCTCTTCCTTGCTCCAGACTCGCCTGTAGCCATGCCACGCGCGTACTGGCTCACCGAACACAAGCAAGCGGGGACTGCAACCCAGATCCTAGGATCACACCTTATGCTTATCAAGCCCAACAAGCATCGATACAAAAGAATAATTGAAGAAGCTGTACAGAGTGGCGAGTTTGATATGGAGATATTGAATGAGCTATTTAATGACTCAGCTATGATCCTTCCACACCGACGCCTTGCGTTACTAACAGGCGAGTTCCGAAACAAGGATCACAGTAAATACCTTGCGCCTGATGAAGACGAGGAATGGGACGCTGTAGATGAAGTAAGCAAAGCATATCTTGTTCACTTCAGTGACTGGCCTTTGCCAAAACCATGGAGGCCATATACAGAGGCGCAGTGGCAGGCAGCTTTACCGGAGTGTCTAGACAAAGACATAGAGAAGCCAGATCGACCAAAGTGCGCCGATCGACTAGTATGGACAAATTTATATACTGATTACAACCATGATAAAGCAGCTTACTGTCAAATTCTTTGTTGATAGCAAGCTATAGCTGAATAGCTAATTACATTGCTTAATCTTATAGTGAGTCAAAACTAATAAAAGAATACCATTATATCCTGAACATAAGACACCACCAATCTAACAATCACTCACTGTAGCTCTTTTAACAAACATATTGCAATTATTGCGAGCTAATAAGTTTATTGTAAGCTAAGGCAAAACGTCAATATCTTCAATATTGTAGAGTAATCCTTCTTCCTTGTAATGCAAGAAATAATTACTAAGTTATAAACATATAGTTTTCTAATATGAAAATGCATAGGCAAAATGGCGGATGAATTTAACAATAAAACGGGGATAACAAGTAATTATATATGTCTCAACATATTAGCTAAAGCTCAGAACCCTTGACTGGCAGGTACATATCCTTACACAATATAACATAGAACACCCCTTAGAATATGTAATTAGATCCAACAGGACGGGAAATTATACTATATAGCCTAGGCTATGGTTGACTATGCCTCTCGTTCCCTCTCTGTAAGCGCTGTCTGTTTTAATTTGCTGAGAATTGCTAGATTCTGTCAACATGCAATGCACTGAGTGTGAAACCGCCGAACTTGCTTAAAAGTGTACTTTGCCTTGGTCTTTTAGGCGGGGATGGATATCTAGGAATTAATCCACGGATTTGCTCAATATTAAATCTCACAATAGCCAATCAAATTTCTTGGACTTCGATTCATATCCTTAGACTGAAGCAGACTTCGAAAGCATTAACGCTTGAAAAGTAGTGGGTTTGGGACAGTCGCCTAAGCTTCCTAGAACATTCCAGAGAAGCCTTGAGGAAAGAGATCACATAAATAAACAACGGTCACAGGAATGGATATATTTGTTATATAGATATTAAAATCGCACAGTACATTACTTCGACATATATAATTATGACGCATATTGTTGTGGAAACTGGCGAGTACCTGCCCCAGCTCCCCAGTAGGATGAGTTCTCGAGGGTCTGGTAGCATCGATTGACTTCTGCTTACGAAATAAATAGTTGATACTACTGCAAGCATATTGCTGATGCGCAAATAGATTACGGCACGGCGAAAGCTAGGTAGTCCTTTTGTCACCTCTACCAGAAAGGTGCTTGACAACATGCGTTCTCAGATATGCCTAAGCCCACCCAATAATGTAACGAGCCGAGCGGGAAGGAACTATATTCCGCTGTAGGTAAACAATGCGATGGTAAATGTATTGAGAATGCTTGGACAACTGGGGTTATGTTCAATAACATCCATTATCCCCTGTACTCATACTATCCTTTCTGTTTCCATCTAGATCATTAGAATGGTCTGTTGAGTGCCGAATCAAGATAAATTGGGCGTTTGGCTGGCTACACTTATTGAAACCGAGCGCTGTATTTTTATTATCACTGGAATTTTCTTTCTCCTTTGTTCGGTTGCTTTGATGATCTTATAACTCGTTGGCCTAGCTCCCCAATAGCACGTCCTCCAGAACAGGATGCATACATGTAACCCCAGGCCTGTTATCGCTAAAACCCCTACCAAAAGTTGAACCAACGACAGGCATTCAGTGAAGTCCCAGTGCAAGGCTATCCTTGACGCTGCAGACGGCCAAGGTTGGAATCGCGCCCGAGACCCTCATTTTACCATGTACGGAGTAGGATACATGGGAACTGAGCTACTACTGTGAGGTATAAGAACCATCACCGGTTCCAACAACTTACCTGGGCTCAAAGCATTTGTCGGCCAGTGCGAATCAATCATCACGGCGCCCGTCTTTTTGGCGCCTGAAATCATCAAGCGCATTTATTCTTTCTCGCCCATTTTCACCCTCCAGATTTCATTCCAAATGATTGAAGGCTCCCAGATGCCGGCTAATATGCTTGCGTCAGCCGCTTCTGGCAAGATGAGATTGAGTGGGAAACCTTCGCCACATTGCGTCTCAACTTGCCTCGGCTGTCACGATTGAACTCCATTGTGACGCCACGGCGCCGTCGGTTTGTGCGCAGGTTCAATCTTTTCATTCGGCTGGTTGCGCCCGGACCACGGGACGACCCCGAGACTGACGATGAGAAGCTGTAGAATAAGCAGGCTCTCCAAGCTATGCTTGAAGCGTTTCTGCTGACTTTGGGCCAGTGGACTGCGGCCGAGGTGCATCAAGACAGCGCCACGCTCTCTATTTACGCGCACCTACCACGCAAGGAGGGGCCGGAGTCCCCATGGCGCCGGGTTAGAGCAGCGGCATGGGACCGCATATATAGAGAATCAGTGCTAGAGCTGACGGATCCTCAGCGTATTGCGCAGCTACCTCCTGTTTAAGCTATAACTGAGCTTATAAGGCAAAATAACATTACACCAGTGACGTATCTCTGTGCTGACTATTTCTGCTTTATTAGCGAAGTTACCCGTGGTAAAAAAAAAAAAGTCCAACTTAATTAGTGGAAAGCGGTGCGATTTGCGAGCTTGCGAAATGGTAAAGTTCTTGGCTCATTGACTAAGGCATAAATACAAAATGCTAATATACCGTTTGTTATTAAAGATCTAGCCAATACGTTGTCTCAGATCAAACATCCAATGGATAACTTTGGCCCACGCGATTCTGTCCATACCTCAGATCAGGCTCACCCTTCTCTAACCTCTGAGAGATTACGGGAAGTGGAGAATAGGCTCTCAAAATCCATTTGTGTCCTATCTCAGCGCGTTAATATGCCTGAGATCAATGGTATCGCAGTTAATGATGAGATCTTCCATATCTGAGCCCTGTCTGTGGGTTTGACAGAACCGCGATGGAACCAATTAGTCTACTTCTGCTTACACTACGATACTTACCAGTCGATCCTTTAGGGAATTGATCTTTCTTCCAGACCTCATAGAGTCGAATCTCCTGAGATGGAGGCCACGATAGATTCTGATGATCTGGCAGCATACCAGAGACACCCCTGCGGTCACAAAGTATTGCGACTCCGGCCATACGGAGGCTTCGCCGCACTGCACACGTGCGGCCTTACAGATGCCTGTACTAAGGGAAATGGAACTTGAGGCTGTGCTGGGAAATCATGAATATTGGCCCAAATTTTGGTATCATATAGGGAAATCTTTAGCAAAAGCGATATATACGAGTAACTCTGGATGGATCCTTCAAGACAATATGTTGGAGTGTTGGCGGAAGGTGCTAAGAAAGCATCTAAGAATGGAGCTTGAAGTGATGCTTTTAAATCACAAGTATGCTATATACTATGGTAGTATAACTATTAACTAATAGCTTTTAATTAGGAAAAGGCAAAGCTAACTATTTTTTTTTTAACTATTAACCTAGAGTCCATAATATATCTCTATACTACATAATCTCACCAGTCCATCCTTGTGAGAGATGTAGCGGATATATATACATCTAAGCTCCAGCTTACAATCCTAACGCGCGTTATTTAAGCAGATATACTGATAGAGTATGCTTCCTTAGCCCAGAAGCTGCAACAGGGTTAAATATGTTAGTAGATTTTCGACTGTAATGGGAAGTGGATGCTTGGCTTACTTCTTACAGGCATTCTCCAGAACCGGATTCTAGGAATCCATAATAAGGAAGATATTAATTAACTCGTTCTTACAACCGCTTGTTACTGCTCAAGGCGACCTACAGGGCTGAGCAACTATAATAAATATAGCACTAATACCACCATACAATATATCTTTTAGTCAATCATGTCAATCATGTTGTCCCGAAGCCACCTAACGCTGCCCAGCTACTCTTCGATATTATCAAGTGACTGGGCCCCATCGAGAGCCAGAGCTAACAGAGTTGGGATTGATTATGCAGCTCCCATTAAGCCCAGTCACGAAACATGTCCTGTTTCATAACAATACTAGAGTAGGCAGTAGTTCTCAGAGCATAGAACATAGGAAGCAAGGAGATAAAAATATTATTATCTACTTGGGAATGTATTTAAGTGTGATATCTTAGCATGACACCGGACTTGTGCAACCAGTGAGCCACTGAGCCACTTTATTGGCATAGCAGTTTGCGTTTAAAGATCCACCTACGTTGGGCGAGTACTCCCCTTGGTTATACCACTCGGACGCAACATAAAAGACTTGAGCGTCTGTGGCGCCCTGGGCCTCGGCTGCGTTGATAAGCGAGCTAAGACCGACTCCATTATCGGTACCCACAGCACCCTCTCGAATCATGTTACTGATTGTATCTATAGCAATACTGTTAGTCCGGAATAAAGGCTGGAACCAAGGGGGGTTTTTTTTTAAAGAAAGGTGATACTTACCTGCTGGACATGGGTCGACTATACCACAAGTCTCACCGTACTGGTTACTTACGCCGTTGTAAGTATTGCAGTTGCAGGTGTAGTATCCATCGTAGTCTTGCAAGAGGCCAGGGTTCCAAATGCCGGTGGATGGGCCACCCGTAGTGGGGACTCGAACACAGCCGGAAGACTCCGTCAGGATTTCGGCCAGAATGTAGCGATGATCAATGTTGAATTGGTTGGCGATGTCGTTGATGCCGTTCTCTAGGTCGGTCATCTCGTCATCGGAGAGATTGGGGACGCCGTACTGGCTACACGAGTTCTGAATGTTATTGTAGTTGACTTGCCAGATGTAGTTGAACGAGACCCATTCGCTGATGGTTGGCCAGCCATTATTGGCGCTACCGTCGCCGTAGTAGGCCTGGCATCCAAGACCGCCATTAGTGTTCTCGTTGTCATTGATTCCGTACACTGCGGCAGTGCCTGTAACAGCTACATCAGTGGCTCGGGAAGCAAGGCCTTTGACAGTTCGAGAGCCAGGTGGAAGGGGAAGACTGCGATTGACGCCACCAGCAGCAACAAGCGATGCGCCGGTTAGGAGCACTGCGAATTTGGCCGCCATGTTATAGAACTTGGATGGAATAATACGCAGGTTGACCTTTATAAAATGCTGATGAGTCTGCCTTGGAGGTTATAGCGGCAGGAAACCAGCAGGATATTTATATGCGGCTTCGAAAAGCCTTCATCTTCATCCACCTCCAATGTTGAGAGTCAATCTATTTGCTTGTCATAACACGGAACTTCGGCACGCCAAGATGGAGATATTGAATCCCGTGTATTCCAAAGAGCCAAAGCCTTATTACAATTTCACAGAACGCCCGCTCGTGCTGCGAATGACTGTGGATTCCAAAGACTTTAGAAATGAAGTTTGCCATCCTGGATATAAACAAGGTGCCACACCGCGGAACTTCGGCATAGGCTTTATGTGTTTTACCTGTGGAGGCAGTTGTAAATCACAAGCAACCTATATTAAAATCGATTGTGAAGCAAGCTAGGTCAACAACACGAAACCCTCGGTGCTTTTATCAATGATTAGGGTGAATTGATTTTTGTACTGAACCTCTCTCCAACCTCATCGACCCTTGGTTTAAGACCAAGCGCCAACCCTCCTAGCCTGAGATCGAACAATCTCTAGACAAAGCTTACGAAACTAAGTCTATTGCCCGTAATATATCTATCTGGTTGTAGTGGAAATGCGGCAATAATGCTATTTTAGCTTGCTTATATAATTCTCTTACATCTGGCGGGGATTAGGCACTAGTTGCATATAACTGTATACCTGCCTTCCATAACTGGCATTCCGACGTCTAGAACAAGGAAAGTCCTGAACATGCATGGTAAATTGCCCTATTATATATCAGGCTGAGGGGCTTCTAAATCACTGCGACGGACGCCTTGGAGACTACAGATTAAGGAAGGTGCTCTAGACCCGAGCCGAGGAAACGGCAATGCGGCTCTTGCTTAGCGCTAGCAATACCATTACTTTCTGCATATGCTCAGGCCATCGGTTAATCTCAACTTCCTAATTAAGCCATAAATGCTAGTATTTCTACACCTGCTAAGCACCTGAGTCAACAACTCATTGCGTTCAATCACCCCCGGTGCAGCTATACCCTTAGTCTTGTGACAGGAGCATTACGCACCTAACATAATCAACTTCAACAACAATGCATTTACAACACACCTGAAATAATCAATTTTCCCAAAACAATCAGTGTAACGAACCTGCTAATTCGAACGTGCCACTAGGCAAAAGATTGGGCGATTGACCTAATAATTGGCATCAATCTGGCAGACCAACTAGCCTTATTAGGGATATCCTAGTTACGGTGGACCGGATTGCAACACGTTCTATAGTAATAGCCAGTACACAGCCCATTGCGCCAACATCTGCAACCATCAGCGTATCTTGTTAAAGGCCGACCGGCAGTTAGCAATCACTAATCACCACTAGCCATCCAACATCCAGCGCCTGGCTGCATATAAGTTGCAGATCGGTAGCTTACTTGGTACGCGGCGTATATTAGGTTGGCGCGAACAGCCACACCACCCTCATAGTTGTCTTGCATACAGCTTCCCTATCAATCGTTAGTAATGCCTTGACATCGAATTTGTCACATTTCAACCTACCACCGCTGGCAAATCCACCACAACAGGTATTTGAAGTCTTTCAAGTTCCGCTCGAGGTCCAATACCGCTTAGCTGAAGTATCTGAAGAGTATTAAAAGCTCCACCAGCCACAATAACCTCCCAAGATGCCTTAACCGCTATTGGTTGGCCAGCAGTGCTCCCGTTTTATCGCCTGTCGCCGGAGTAAAGTGCATCGCCAACGAGGAATTCAACCCCATAAGCTTGGGATTATGAGAGTGGGAATGATTTTGGGATAAGATACGTATGGCGAGGCCGTGAGTACTTAAAGTAAGAGGATACTTCTGCGTGCCGTCCTTATTGCGGGCGTTAAGAGTATCCACCACATAGTCGCAAGCCGTAAACCCCCGGGTTTTCGTATCTTCTAGTATCAATACGATATGTGTCCCTTATTAACCGTTCAAAAATCTCATGCTCACTCCTTATGTCGACCCCTTCAAGTTCTTTGAGAGCCTTCTGGACAAACCTAGAAACTCCAGGTCGAGAAGTAATAAAGCTGGCATTATCTTGGTTGGTCTCTGTTGCGTCAGCCAACATGTTCCAATCTACACGTATTTCTATAGGTGGCTTTATATTAATGGATTTAGGGTCGGATTAACATACCGAGACAAATCCATGATATACATTACCAGGCTGATACTCTCCGAGATAGACATTGCTTTCTATCTCGACGAGATACCTACGCATATTCTCTGGTGACAAAGAGCTATCTCCAGTCAGATCAGCTTTACGTCTCCAGTCATTATCCGGAGGCAGAGCGAGATTCATAGCATTGACTTGTGACGAGCCTCCCACTGTGGCACCGCGAGGATAGTAAATCACGAGCCTTGAGGCTTCATTAGTTAGGGAAATCTCAGCGTTCAGAGTACTTTCTTACGATTCCGCATCTGGAGGTGGATCAAGTCCAACATAGTATGACCCATTATTGAGCTTATATATATGCTTGCTATCCCTCTTCGCTTGAGTTTTGGTTTGAAAATGATTAACAAAGAATTGCCACGAAATTTCAGAAGATTCAGAAGCTATTGAGCTCCTATAAAAATTGTCAGTGACACTAAAAATTCTCCTGCGATTATGGCCCTACCAAGCTGGAACCTCTTCAACAATGCTGTCGCCAGTGTCATTCCAAGCTTCTATAAAGAATACAGAGTGTCCGGTGCGAGCAAGATTCAAGCTATCTTATTGTAAGCAATTTACTTTCAAAACCACACCAAGCGAATATAACTTACGCAAGTGGAGCACCACCTGGGCCTGAACCTATGACAACGTACTCGTACTCTCCAGGATCTTGGGCTGGGAACCCAGTTACAAGAGTTGACAGAAACGCGGTAGCAAAAGAGAACTTCATATTTGTGTAGGAGCCGTTTACTGTGTGTAACTATTGCTTTTAAACGTGAATTCGTGGGAAATTCGGGTGCTTTTTGGCACCATACGTCTTATATTTATACGTTTCCGAGCACACCAGCCGGGCAACTTCCCCAAATGATCCCGGCATGTAAGTGTGATACATCTTCTAAGGTCCAACAGGGTCAGGGAAGAGGTCGACACGCATCTCGTCAGCCGCGGATTTATGTCGACAGACGCATCATACAGCCCCGTGTACCTATTCTCATTAGCACATGTTTCGGAATTAAAATGAGAATTGGTTGGTGTGAAACTCCCTGATGTCAGCCCCGATTGGTCCAGTTTTGACCGTCCGGACTGGCGGATGAAGTTTCGTGTTAATATTTGACCAGTTATGCGTAACCTAGATGTATAGCAGGCGGTCCAACACAACGAGTGGAATACTCGCATTATCGAAGGGGCTGGACCGCTGTTTATTCAACATGAGGCGGCCGTACAGTTGTCTATCTAAAGCTAATGTAAAGGGATCAACCCGGGTTTATTCAACAAACGGGTGTCTTCGTATTGTCTATCTAAATAAGCAGAAAGGAAAGATCAAGAGTTCGAGGGGAGCCTCGAGCTCGTGGTCAGGCAGTGGTCATTGGAACTGAGTGAGGTGAGCCAAGTCTCAAATACCGTTAGGTCTTGTAACTGGGACCTGGCAGGGTAGTCGAGCCCCCTATTGACCCGCATTCGAAGATATTCACCAAACACAAAGTCGGAAGCCACGGGATGAGAGGAAAGGCCGGTGATGTGGTAATGCGGCAAGCCCAGCCATAATGCCCGTTCTCGTCAGAGCACAGCAATATCCAATGAAGAGGATAGCGATTGAAATTAGTTGGAGTTCTAACTCTGTGATTGAACTTGGGTATTATCTTTTATAATAAGGTTGTTACGATCCGGTCCACTGTAACAGCGATATCCCTTATAAGGCTAGTTGATCTGCCAGATTGATGCCAAACATCGGGTCAATCGCCCAATCTTTTGCCTAGTGGCGCGTTCGAATTGGCAGGTTCATTACAAAGGTAGTTGAAGGCAGTAGATAGTCACTCTATAAAAGTAACACTAGGGTGGGTTTAGTTTTATATAAAACCAATATCTGGTCAAACTTTAAATTCTTAGCAAGCTTAGCGCTAATATATACCTTACTTTTAACATCCGAAAGGTATTTAGTATTATTTACCTACCTTTATTATTGAACTTTTACGTTCACTATTACTTTTTACCCCTTTTATTACAACCCAATATTGTATAGTTATATAGGAAGGTATATACCTTGAAAAAGTATAGACTAGATAATTAATTAATTGCAAGCCAATATACGGTATTAATTAATTTATAGAAACCCAGATGAAAATTAATAACCATCGAGCACCTAGCTACGCTTTCGGGGTCCTACTAGGATGTCGTAAGACTTTAGTAGGCGATGGTCAGCTGCGTAAGCGGAAGCGTGGATGGGCTGGCTCCTACGGGAATGTCTGGGAAGTAATCCAAGGCTTCGAGCTCCTTTTGGAGGTCCTCGAGGAGTATAAGCAACTTGCGGCTGGAATACCCGACTCGGAGTACTTCAGAATCAACATCAATTTAGGATGGGAAAAGTTGGATAAATACTACTGCGCGTTAGACGAGAAGCCGATCTATTATACACCTTTGGCGCCGCACCCGGCTTTCCGATGGAGACATTTCGAAAACGAGTGGAAGGACAACACAAAATGGGTGATGAAGGCGAAGCAAATGGTTCGGGAAGTGTGGGAGACGCCACCTGCAGGTGGCACGAAGTCCCGTCGTCCATTAATCAACTGCTAAGCGGCAGCGGAAGTACTGCAACCCTTTTCAGGCTTACTGTGAACGCACTCAACCAATCTATGGAGGCCGCACGGTGAAAGAAGAAGATTCCTCGTCCGACCCTATTGACGAGGACCTTGACGAACTAAAAGTATGGCAGTCTTCAAGGGAGGACGGGGACAGCGATGTCAGAGACCCAGTTGCGTATTGGCATGAACGCAGACGATGATATCCGTGCCTGTCGCGAATGATGCTGGATTTCCTTACGATGCAGCCAATGTCAATGGTACAGTTCAGGAGAGTACTGATAATAAAAAGGGATCAAATGATGTGGATAGGAAATTAGAGGACGAAAATGCCCGAAGTGAGAAGACAGAATACGAATACGCGGACTGTGTGTAAGACGTCAACTGGCGGACATTCAACTCAATTTGACCCCCAATTGATCAACTTAACGCAACTGAGGCACTCGGTGGATTGAATTGAGTGGTGTGCATCCTTGAGTATGAATCAGGTCCGCTCCGCTGTCCGTCAACGCATAGTGGAGATGCGGCTAACAATGCATGGTATCCCTTTTGCACTTTTTGATTGGCCAGTAAAGTATACGTCTAAATTTTTAGGCTTTTAATAGGCTGACCTCGGAGAATTATTGCGAAGGCGGTGCGGAGATTGAAGCTGCGTGGAGTATGACTTACACGAGTGAAATATATCCTCTTGGCAATTGGCTGCTCAGCTCATCAACCCTTGGGTATATATAGTATACGCAATCTAGTAAATTCGCAAAAAGAGTTAAAAAAAAAACTTGCATTCCCGTAGACACTCTTCTCTATCTTCTCACCGAGTCATTTACATTCCAGCTTCACCATGTCTACACTTAATGAATCCCCCAAGCCACTGGGCCAACATCGCATCGCCATTGTGGGTGCAGGTGCAGTTGGCGCTCGCCTGGCCACACAGTTTGTCCGTCTCGGCCATTCCGTCACCGTCAGCAACTCACGAGGCCCAGATACTCTCCGCGACGTGGAAAAGGCGACAGGCGCCGCGGCCATGACCGCAGCACAGGCCGTATCAGCAGCAGACATTGTCGTCCTGGCGGTACCACTGACCGGCATCCTCCCCTTGAAACCCGTCCTGCAACAGAACCTCTGTCCAGGCACGATCCTGATTAACGCCTGCAACTACTATCCCGCGATCGTCGGCCACATCCAGGTCCTTGATGAGGGCGGGACGACAGAGAGTGTCTGGATGTCGGAAATATTTCAATTCCCTGTCGTTAAAGCATTCAACAACATTATCGCGCACAATCTCGTGGCCAGCGCGAAACCCAAGGGCTCATCGGGACGAGTCGCACTGCCAGTTTCAGGTGATGATGACGAATCCGTGGCAACGGTCATGAAGCTCATGGACAGTGTCGGTTTTGATGCGTACAAGGCAGGAAAGTTGGCGGATTCGTGGCGCCATGAACCCGGAAACCCGGCGTACTGCACGGAGCCGACGCTGGCGGAATTGCCTGGTTTGTTGAGTCGTGCGGATAGGGACGTAGCGAGGAAGAAGCGCGACCAGGCAATGGCTCTGGTGCAGAAGCTGCCGCCGGATTTCCCGCCGCAGACAATGTTGAGATTAGCGAGGCTGGGTGCGGGCTTGGATTGGGGGAGGCCACGGAGTTGGTTCGCTGTGGTGGAGGTCATGTACGCTATGATCAGGGGGAATGGGAGCAAAGGCTCATAATGGCTGGTTTGCTAGTTTCATTTGTTGGTTAATAGTAGCAGTATTAATACCGACTCTCACGTCCGTGGTCATGGTGATACATGAGCTTCGCCCCACTTATTTGAAACTCGCAAGTTGGCTGCCGGACACTCACCTAAACAGATCATTTATACAACCATTTTTGCACATTTCTCTATTAAAATCGCTTCAAAAGCCGCCTACGGCCGAATCAACTACTTCTACTCTTTCCAGTCTTTCAGACTCTCTCCATTTACCCGGGGGGGGGGGGGTTTAAAAAAGCCGCTTCTTCAAATGCACCTCTCCGCGCGTTGAACGCCTTCAACTCTGCGACCCTCGATAGTCTCCCTCCCTCTGTCTCACCATTCCACGGCCTTGTCCTACTGTTTACACACCTCCAGAATGTAATGGAGTATTCTTCAAAGCCTTACGTTGTTGTGCAAGGTGCTCAGCCGTTTTGGTCCTCCCTAAATCTCTCTTGGTTTGTATCAGCTCCATAGACAAAAATAGCGATCCTCTAATAAAGCGATTCATTTCGTAACGAAGATCCGGGTCAAGATCCTCTTCTTCCCTGATTGCCTTGGTGACTTTATCAGCTACCTTATTTATTTGACGAAGTGACACTGGAGTGCTAAATGATGAGGACTGTAATTCAGTGAACGGAGGAAGCGGAGTATTCTCGGGTTGATGAGCGGCTAAGGTTTCGAAGACTGGCTGTAGATTGAAGGGACGGATTCCAGTTTTCTTCAATGCAGAGCGTATTATGCTATCTTTAAACGCCTGATCCCGCACATTACCTGTGCAGGAAAGGAACTCAAGCTTTCCAATATGGACAAGACCATCTCGAACCATAATGCCCAAAGCTTTTGCAGGGTAGTGCTTCAGTGGCCGAAAAAAAAAACGTCAAGAGGTTGGAGGATATGTATAAGGTTTGGAGGTATACCAAACGGGATGATATCATGATCATCACAGTACTGGATAGTGTGGGGAACGGTGGCCATCTACGAAAAGGAGGCGGTTTTTTCCTTGAGAACCCGCTGGATATACTGGGGTTATCTTGATTCACGACGAGGCCAATGTAATGATTATGGGACCAAAATTGATGATCTTATGGATTCGTTCTTGTGTTCTGTTCATTGTCCCAGCGGGGTTAGGATGGACAACCTTGAAATACTCAGCCATAATCGTATCGTTATAACCAACAACTCGCTCTCACGCATAGACGCATACCCGTTAGTTCGCTCCCTGGCGTCTATCTAACATATAACGCTGTTTTTAATTGTACACCCTCGCGCCAGTCTATGATACCCGTCGTGAATTAGAATAACCCCGGCGTATGCAAAATTAGAACGCATTCTATCTGAGCTGTCCATGTAACGGCAGCTAACGACTACCTCTTGATTAATAAACGCGCAAGTCTACAATAAAACCCCACCGCGTCGCTCCTTTCCTTTACTTGATAAGCCAATTACTCATTGCCTTCGGGAGACCCTGTTACTTGAAGTTTTTTCGTCTTCTGCTTCCATAACCAGAACGCAGCTCCGCGCCAATTGCACTGATGCTCCACACACGGAGCCTGCAAGCTTGAGCAGCCCCCTGTATACACTACCTCGACGCTGGCAAATGATCTAGAGTCCATGCTTGCACCCGCCGCATACCAAATCCAGAGTTGTACGATAACCTATGTTTGTTCTGTGATTGACCAGACTCAACTTCCTCAATGGACACACTACAACCGCCGCACCTATCTCAACGGATTCTGTTGCCGCGCCCCAAAATCCTCCGAGCTACAGAACCTTCAGAGAACAATTCAGGTCTAGCGGATATTTCAAAAGAGCCTATGAATTGGGAAGCTGCTTATCCCTATATCAAACGACTATACCAAGCAGACAAATTCAAGTTAAGAGAAGTAATGGCTCGCATGAAGCATGAGCACGGGTTTAAAGCAACGTATGTATGCAGATCTCATTACCTGATTGAGTCTTGCCCCAATCCTTTGATACTAACACATAGCTTCACAGGAAGCACATGTACAAGAAGCAATTTAAAAAATGGGGACTTGTCAAATCACGACACCATACCCTAAACTCCTCAGCATCTGTGCCGCTGTCTTGTGGAAAAGGCATACAGAGCCCGCAAACGGAGTTTATGCAAGTCCACGCAACCATTCCGCCGGTACCATCTATGCCTCTATCTGAAAGAGGTCTCCAAACAGTGTTATCGTGTATCTACAATTGGACATTTGGCGTCGGTGGGCTACCGCGGTTGCAGGAACATTCTAGAGCAGCCACTATGCCTGCCCAGGTGGACGGCCGGCCACGTATGGTGGACGGTATAGTCCTGCACCAGAATCTCTCTTTTGCATCAGATCTCCTGTCACAAAATGAAGGATATCTTGCAGGCAAGGTAGTTCGCAAGGTGTTTATCGAACTAGAAGATGTTATACATGATCAGGGCTTGACTCTAATGTGGAACCTGCTTGATGCAATGTATGGCATGACGATGTCAGGACAGATACAGCTCCTGAAAGCTTTTGTTTGCCATCTAGCCTCCCTTGCCCAAAGGCAGCTCCAAACCAGGCATCCTATATATGAATTGTGTCAACAGATGCTTAAGCAGGTTGTTCCATATGATGCGGCGACAGTAGCACATCATCTTGAAGCTGCCCGGTCCTACAACTCCAACCTGATGGATCGCTTTATCACCTCTCCCATATCAGCAAACGGACGTGAGCTTCGGCGGTCATGCCTAGCACGCTTAAGTAGTTGTTCGCGGACCACCTTCGACCCGTTCATCTCTGTAATCTGGTCATTTGAGAGGCAGTTTCAATTGCTAAGCAGAGAGCATGCCTCTTGTATAAACGTAATACTATCACTACTTCCACAATCAAGAAAGGAGCAGATGCAAGACCGGGTGTATGTTCATAAGACGGCTACTGAGGTGCTTGATCTGCGGTGGCAAGATGAGGCCGAAAGTTATGTCGACAAGATAACGCTAGATGCCAAGAGACGTCTCGCTAGAATTGAGCTACAACTTGGAAAGGTGGGGTTGGATTCTGGCGGCGACATAGCGCTTACCAGGAGTGACGACGCAGACGCAGCTGAAGCTTATGGACAGGATATCCCGACCGAGGTACGAGAAATGTGGTTTGCGGAAAATCTGCTTCGGTTGGCTGGCCGACATACGGAGGCGGATCAAGTAAGAGCCGATTCAATTACGAAGGTAAGGGAATTTGTGCGAAGCGTTCCGGATTTTGTAAGTTAGCTTATTTGGCGTAAATACCTAACTACCAAACGGTTCACTTTATCTTCACTGTTGCACTTCAAACTTTGCAAAAGCAACAACATAGCGGTGTAACGGATCCTAATCATTCGGAATCCTTTCTTCAGTCATACTCACTACTGTTTCACATGTTCTCGAGTTGTACCCATGCCCGCCGCATTCACTACATTGCCGTTCCTTGGTCATCCCCCTCTCTGCGTAACCGGTACAATTCGACGCATTGCTGCCATTCCCTGCAGCCGATCGCCCCTTTACTTCTGTAGTTGCTGTGACTTCCCCCTTGGCGCAGTCTGCTCTCCTTGCGTCGCTTGCTTAGCCTCATTTGCCTCACGAAGTTGTTCCACCTCGGTGGTCAGTAATGTTAGTTGGTCATAACTCCTTTCGTGCCAACTCCTTTCGTGCCTTTCGCGACTTTGTCAATAGCTGCACAGATGGAGGTTGGTGAACTATTTTGATGATTAGCAATTCGTCTCTTGACGTAATCGGTTTGAGAGGTCGCTTCAATTGGATTGTTCTGAGTCTTCGAAACCAAAGGAGCGACTCATCCAGCGGCCCTAAAGGTGGCATTGGCGTACGTAGCTTTATGCTTAGTCCACATATCACACTATCCGGGTCAAACAGTACAAGGTGACTTCCCTTGATGTCTCCGCATATATTTATTTCGTTCGTTGTGGCCCGGTGAGCTGCGAGAAACGCTGGAAGGAAGTCCATCTTAGTTATGGGTGTTATTCGCGACCGCATCAATACCCCAACCTCACGCCCGTACGCCTTCTTTAGAGGCCCAAATCACCCCACATCTAGAGGCTGGAGAATACGGGACTAATGCGGGGGCATACGCATGGGAGTGATATTGTTCTCTTTGCAATACGGCTCAAAAGCCGTTGAGTGATGGCTGTCGTGGCCATCCATGACTAGGAGCTGATTCTGGGCTATAGATCGCGGCTTCGTATGACGATCGAAGTGTTGAATCCATTCTACACCTAGTCCGTTTGTAGTCCAACCATTTGACTTACAGCAATGACCCAATCCTTTGGAATTTGAGGATCTGCGTACCAGGTTGTCAGATGGTGCTTACCCGCAACGATGATGAACGGCGGAATCGGCCAACCCTGGGAATTGACGCCCTGGGTCACTGTGACCCATTCCCGCCCCCCAGGCTGGGCCATTCTAGGGCTCCCATGTCGTACTGAGCTTGTAAGCACGGCACCAGTGGAGATGGTGCCCATCACAAAGCCTGTTTCGTCAAAGTTGTAGATGTCTACATCTTGAATGCCATACTTAGCGACTGTATTCCGCACAAGTTCAAACCAGCCACGAATCATATCAGGGTCTTCACATTAAGCCCCTTGATAATCACACCTGCGGAAAAGACGCATTCTAGGCTATGGATGGCCCGTGACGAATCTCGAAACCTCGCTGGTGCCGACAAGAGTCCCCCCACGCACCTCGAGCAGTTTGTTAGCCATTTCCTCCATATGACGGACTCTAGGGGGAAAGGATCTTGAATCTATATCAAGAGTGTATTGAAGAATTATAGGCTCTTCTAGATCTGTAAGTTTACGTGAGTTGGCAAGAGTATCATGTCCTGATTGCCGACCACGCCGTCGGCAAGCTAAGGTCGTTAGCCAGTCGACATATGATGAACGCTCTCGGAATAGCAATTCCACAAGCACACATCCAATTGTAGAGTGGATTTGGGTGTTCATAGTCAATGTAACCTCCAGTATTCCATCGGCCCATTCGGTCGACCCGTGTCCATTTTCCAGGTCTTCAATTTGTTTCCACCATTCCATTAGCCTGTTCAACTAAGCCCTGAATTTATGGAGACCTAGGAGCCCCATTCATAATTTGAAATCCATATTTTCTTAACAGAATCAGCAGGACTCCCTTAAATTCCTTCCCATTATCAGCCTGCCTGATCCACCTCCAGAGGATGTAGTGGAAGATTTGCCATACTATGCTCCCGAATCCAGATACAAGCGGCACATTGCGGCAAGGCTGGCATGGTGTTAAAGTCAATCAAGAAGGGGCTTGAAGACGAGCCATGCATATTGTAGGGTTGTGGGTTTGTCGCAGCGATACTAGAAGAGATATATACCCGGTGCCAAGATTATAAGCAAATTGGGCAATACTGTCTCTTGCCTCAAGGCGTTCGTAGAAAGTGGATAAAGGAAGAGACGGTCGCGTACATTGACTGGGACACTGCAGAGGCAAGGCGGACAGAAGCACTGGTAGAATGGCGGATAGAAAATGACGCTCATGAAACTACTAGAGAGGCTCTCGCGACGTTAATTATGGAGGTGGCTGGTGACCTACAAAAAGATTATTGCGGAGCCCGGACGTATACTCTGGAATGACGGCCGTTATCGCTCCACCGGGAGCCGGGGTTCATGGGCTTATTGCTAAATATTGTCAACAATAGAATACGGGATTACTCCGTACAGTAGGTTACTTTAAGATAACTTCTGGTGGGCCAACATGCCATCAGAGTACTTGGCAGCAAGTACGATTGGGGTTTGAGGAAGGTTATAACCGAGTTTCTTACCGGGACCCTGATTGATAAGTCCATACACTGGGGTAACTGAGGATGGAACAGCAAAGTCTCGAAGGGTAATATATAATTGGACAACAAACAGGATACCTTGATACTTATCTACTTGTTTCGATTCACCATGCACCACTTGATTGGCTGCCAGGGCGGTAGTCGATTTTTGAGGCTAAAGACTGATCATTTGTATCCATTCACGCTAGTATCTGTACTTTCTTGCCGAGCGGTGAGAAACGTGCTGAGTCCAAAGGTGACTCGGCTGATGCTCTTGCCTTCCATCCCAGGCCTGCCGCGCCGGGACCCACCGCAAGCGAGATTGTCAGTAATTCTTTCTTAAGCTCTAGAGTTCTCCTTTTTCTCGTTTTGTTTTCTCCTTCTTCTCTAGCATTTAGATACCCGTAGTAGTTACCTAGCCAGTTGTCAATACGCTCGCTTGGACTATTACATTTTCTCTGCCCAACCCAATCGCAACGCGACACGGCACAATTGCTGTTTAGCCAATTCGAATTTTTAGAGCTAGATTGAAGCTAAGAGCAATCTTGTGGGCTCAGGGAGTACGACCATTTAGTTATAACGATATTAATGTCGCTTGGGCTTCAGTGGTTAGGCTAATAGTCCAACCCCGCTCCCAAAACCACTACAACAAAATAACGAAATCATAAGATCATTAATTCTAGCCCCATAATCCAATACATGAACCCCATCACGAATCAAGACAACCTTCGCGCATCTAGAATTTAACACCGTTTCACTCTACAGCCAATCTCATTGGCTTCCTGAATGTGCGCACCCCTGTATTTGGTTTACCGCGCCCCGGCCAGATCCTCCAATCAGGAGCCGTACCAAGCATGCATGACGTGTTTGTGGCGTCCTTTCAGAGACCAGCTGCTACGGTACATGGACCTACCAATCAGAATCCCGGTACAGGAGACCATGTCGACCTTGCGTTAGAGCCGTGTGGTATGTGCAAGTCCCTCTGGACTAGAGAGGCACGGAAGGTTTCATGAAGTGGCTTCTTATTCCATTGGTTGATAACTATGGCCTTTTGGGTTACCGTTCAGTTGAGCGGTGGAAAATTGGCCTAAAGCCGGGTTGTAACTTGTAGGGGAGTATATGTATAACACGACATTGCCGGTACCAGTATATTGGATGTAAAGATAGTATTAATAATAAAAGCGGAGGAACGGGTTAGAAATCGCGCAGCAGACAATGTATACACAACCCATATTTTTAATACCACTGTTAAGGATGTGACACTTCGGTGGTTTGGCTACCGGTCTTATAATACGGGAACCACGTCGTGAATGAGGAGAACTGGGTGTGGCTAACGCAAGGCTGGATAGAGAGGTCTCCCCGCTGGAAAAGAACGCACAGAAGACACAGGCATCAATGAGGATATAGGCCTTTAGCCCCAAATATCGACCACAGCCCCTAGATTGAATTAACAGGGTCGTACATGTTGAGACCATCTGCCTTTTTAAACCCCCCCCCCCCCC
>PXNZ01000792.1:0-22062 GCA_003012085.1 Trichoderma brevicompactum
CGCTCAAGGAGCTTGCGAACTTGTTTGAGGGGATACGGCCAAGACACATGCTATTGAGACAAGAGACATGGACGACGGCCAGAGTCGCGTGAATGCCACCAACAATTCGGAGGAGCTGTTATCGGCCGGCAACAGCCACCAGCAACGGTTTCAATATTTTTATCTCTAAAGTATATTATATAAAGAAATTCACAGCAAATATATAAAATATAACTTTGCTTTAATATTCGAATTATGAGGTTTGGATTTAACCTACATTTGCTTGAAATAAATATTTTCTCTTATATTAACCAGTAGCCCCTGGCTAACTAACAAGGCTGGCTAACTAGATAAGCTAAACCAGGGCCTTAGCGGGCCTACATAGCGGTTGTGAATATTTAGGCAACCATTTTCTTTTATGTTTTCCCCACTCATTTGCCTACAGAAATGAGACAGCATCGGGTGTCACGGAACGTTGTTGATCTATAATACGAATTCTGATGGAACGCCGACCTCCCCATGTTTCTGTCGCTTGCATAAGCGGCCCATGTGAGTGGGGGCCTTTATTCCTTATTATAACATTTACGCACTACTGTACCGTGATACCACTGGGTGCATTCCCAATGAATCAGCGAACACCGTAAGGGCAGGTGGGCCTTTCTTTACTAAGTACTTAATAATATATCTTGCGTACTTCGTACACTCCGTAATTATAATCACTATCATCATTTAGCTTAACTGTCAAAACTTCAGTTTATCCGTCCCACTTCTTTCGGCTAAAACACTCCATGCACACTTCTCGTGGATAAATGAGTTTTCGGGTAGACAATAATAGCAACTTCCAAAGAATCATGTTCGCAAGCCTGCTCTAGTTACTGGGGGCAGTGCTGGTCCTGGTGCTGAGATAGCTCGTATTCTGGTAATCCAACTCGGCGTGAGTGTCGTCATCCATTACCATGGCAATTCAGACCAGGCTGAGTCACTTGTCCGAGAATTGAGGGACGGATATACGGTAGGCCCTCCAGCCGAGGCGACTGCAGCACCGACGTACGTTGCCGTTCGCGCTGCCCTCTGTGCAAGATCGGAGGTGCTAAGATTGGTGGGCGAGGCAACCAGAATCTCAGATGAGCGCCTTGGCTTTGTCGTATCAAATTTTGGTTGGACAAAGATCTGAGACTTTGCCAACCTAAATGAGGTGTTCATGAAGACGAGTGGGGTCGGTGTTTGCGACCAATGTTAGAGCTCACTTTTTTCTATTTCAAGCTGTACGAAAGTTTCTCGAGCAGGGCAACGAAAGAGAACCAGGATCTGCGACATTCATTAGCACAGCAAGTTTTGCCGAGATGAAATATGGCAGCGGGAGTAGCTTGCTATGTATGTAGCTGTACACGAAGTGACCCTTCTATAATAGAGACTAAGCTTATTCATGATAGGCATATGCCATTACTTAAGCGGTCTTAATTCACCTTATCGTCGTTGGCGGTAATTGTAGAACCTTCGATGAGGGTAAAAAGCGTTTCTCTAGGCTTACTTTTGACGGTGTGTGGTATCGAGTCTTCATCTTAATGATTCTACCTCTCTCTATCTGCTATTCTCCCCGAATCTCTTTATTATAAACACCCATCGTCTGTAAAATCGTTGGAATGCCTTGCTTACTTATTGATTAGGATTGGGCCCTCGACTTCTCCCTAGATACAAGTGCAGTGGCTGAACAATAGAGTAAACTAAAGCGTTTGGCTACGGTTGAAGACGTGGCCGGACAAGTTTGGGACATTGCAGTATCAATATCAATAACTCGGCAGAATGCTATAATTGACGGCGGCTTTACTTTATAGATAAGGGCATATGTAATAAATTACTAGCTGTAACAGATGGCCAATGGAAATTCTAGTTATCTATCTGGAGGAGCGTCATAGATAAATGCGTAGTGCTAGATTCATTGTATATAGTATAGCTGAAAGCATGGGACTATACCGTCTACGTCTTGTAATAGTTAAAACCACTTTAGGTTTCTTCTACATTGCGCTACTGGATCTGATGCCTCATTCTAACTGACGACTTAACAAGTCAGAATGGATAAAGGTGTGTTTTATAGATTCTATTGGAATATCCTTACAATATAACTCGCTTTGATTCCGTGAGTGACAAGCCTGTAATCTTATCAAACTATCTCGTATGCTTGCCACGAGTCATTCGAGAGCTATTCGCAAATTTCTTACAGCCTCTAGTTTATTTTGTGAGCCTCTATACTATCACAAGAAAACCACCTCTTCGAACCAGGTTCGCAAATGGTTGTTAATACCGTGTGGATCAAGTATCTGACAGAAATGCGTAGAATTCGACTCCCTTCGCCGCAGATTGGGGATATACTGCTCCATCCCCTCACTCATGCTAGGTGGCAAAAACCTATCCTGTAAAGCTTGGACAAACAAATAGGGAATTTCGATCTTTGTGGTCGGAGAGATGCTATGCCACAAACGTTAGTTAGCGTCAATAATCAACCATAAGCTCGACCGCAAACCTACGATCGCTCATCTTCCCAATTTTCACGACGATTTCGGTACCAGTTTACTTAAAGAACATTAGCAGCTTCATAGAGATAGATGGAGAAGCCGCAACTTACGCGCAGCAGAGATTCCATTCCTGGCATATTCTTCAACATAGTAGATCAGCTCTATAGGGCATGTTAGACACATCAACGCCATTCGTAGTGACAAGGCACTCACCATCCTCACTAAGAACATCAGATCGAATCAATAGAGGCCAGTTTTCAAACAAAGCCCTCTCTGTTGAGAAAGCAGCTTCACCGTTTGGCCCCCGTCCACCGTATGTCGCGATCCAAAATTGGCGGAGGGCTTCCTTTGAGCTCAGTCTATGTTCCAATTCCTTCCCAGCGAATTGTCCTTGGTACTTGAAAGTTGGATATTTGACAATGTAATCCTCAAACTCAAGCCACTCCTGCATCGGCGGCAAATAAGGCGTTCCGAGAGTGAAAATGTGACTAACAAGGCCTGGATAGTAGAGATAAGTTCTGGTTGCAATCATGCCTCCCCTAGATCGTAATCATCAAGTCAGGAGAGAAAATTCGAACAGAAATAGTAGAAAATTTACCAATCGTGACCGCCAAGTATAATGGTAGACACACCGATCTGCGATGCAAGTTCCTTGATGTCATCTGCAGCTCGTTTGAACGTGTACAAACGTATAGACTCCGGCGGGACATGAGGGGCTTCCTATAAACAATTTCATTAAATAGACATTACCGATAGGTTGGTGCTCTGCTCACTGTTCCGCCGTATCCCATACAGTCAATGGCAATGACCCTAAGGCCCAGAGCTACAAGAGGTTTGATCTGATATCGCCATCCAAAGGCTATATCTTGGAAACCGTGTACAAGGATAACAGTGTTCTTTATAGCAATATCCTTTGGTTCCCCAAGAAGATAATCTGCAAATACATTTGTTAGCAATATAAAGCTTGGCATTTGGCTGTAGTTATGGCGTAGTGATGGCTTACGGTATCGGCGCCCATTCAAAGTGGCATACTCATGGCTGATGTCTGGATCATACCATGGAGCGACTTTCTCAATGCTTTCACGATCCATCTCCAGCTTACCAAGGTACTTGGCTACGTCTGAGAAGCCTGGTATAGCAAATTAAAGGTTCTGTGCAACAAGAAAAGCCTATTACGGTGTAGAATTGCTATGGAGTAGAGTAAGGCAACAGCAGGGTTATCCAGATTATGAAGTAATTCCCTCTTTGTCACAATCATTTTTTGAGAGTAACGGAGGCAGTCGCTTCTTTGTTTCTAATCACAACAGAGGCTCACCTGGCCCACTCCTTGCATTGGCTTCTATCATATGCATGCGAGGCTGACCGCAAGAATACTATGTGAGAATCGAGTGCAGGGCATGGAGTAAATCCATATATGTCGGTGTTATTAACTTAGGCGAATGAAATAACGAGTAAATGTCACAGGCATACGTGGAAAACTCTGGGCATACTGTAATCTCCACTACGTAGTAATTTCAGATAATGGTATGCTCCCTTGTCGCGAATTTCGGGATATCTCGGAAAATCTGTGGTCTCTAATTCGTTGTATGCATAGAAATGGATACCCGTCAACTTAAATGGGTCTCTCAGGACATAAATTCGGAGGCGAGGATAAGAAAGAGACAGAACCAGACCCTTGGTAGCGTCTTATTCCTACCCCGTGCATTTGACAAGTTCGGCTAAACTGTTCCAATAACTTAAGCATACTGTTACAAACCAACCTCTTATAATTAGAACAACTAGTATATATATATAGCCTAGATAAAGTCATAAAGCTACTTTCCTCTAAATCAGCCTTTTTATGAGAAATTAATATTGCAATATAACAAGAAAGTTCGAAAGGAGAATACAAGTTACAATAAGCTCTCTAACAGAGAGAGGTAGGGGCCGACTGCCTGACGGAGCTTGGCCGATCCGCCGGGTAGAGTCCTGGGCCGGCTATTGATGCTAGTAAATATAACACAAATGAATTTACTCGGGATTATTTACTACTGTAATTGTTATCTTCTTATTAATTAGTAATTTGATACCACATTCCTACCTAGGCAAAGACCAGCGAGAGTAGTTGGAGTCATCTTTCATTCGCCCTGTTAGCCCCTGACCGGCATTTGCTAAAGGTGGTATCATTGTGAACGGGATAAGCAGCTTTCATTTCTGATATGTAATGTACCTGGAATTGGCTTGGAATAAGGAGGTGACGAAGAGAAATGAAACTGTCTGATATTCCGATTGGCCAAAGATGTAACACCAAACTTATGATCTCTACATATGTCGACATGCAAGGTTATGATCTCTCAATACGTCATGATAAGACTCACAGAAGTGTTATTACGCATAAGCGATTGGGAAGCATTGGAGTTATTGTTACAGGTTAAATTCAGGGCCTTCCTCCTACTATTCAGCTAAGATCTCGATAAATTCTTTCTCTCAACAAACTGGAGTCAAGATGGATTTCCCGGCTTCAATACAACGGAATGTTCTAATTGCAGCATTGGTTTTGGTCTCTGTCATATGGGTACCATAATTTACTTGGAGTCAGTCAGTAAATTAGCTGTGTACTAATATCAATGGTAGGCACTCAGTGTATGCATCTATCGACTCACATTGCATCCTCTTGCAAAGTATCCTGGCCCAGCCTTGGCCAAAATCACGAACTTTTACGCTGCCTACCATGCATTCCGTGGTGATCTTCATTTGGATATGTGGAAGGCACATCAAAGATACGGTAAATTAACCATCCACAAATCCGCTCCACGGACGCTAAGATATGGATCCTGAGGGAAATTTGTTCGCTACGGACCAAACCGTATTCTTGTGAATTCTGAGCGTGGCCTTCACGGTATGTATCTTCCCATCCGGGATTTACCGCACTTCAGTGTGGGCTACAGTTGACAATGATGTAGACATATACGGCTACCGGAAGAATATTCAAAAATCCAAAGGATATCTCCCCATCCTGCCTGCTCCTGGGGCTTGGAGCGTGCATACTGCCATCGACAAAGGTATGCATGGACGCAAACGGAGAGTCATTAGCCAAGGCCTTTCCGATGAGTGCGTTAAAGCCTTTGAGGCCACTTACCTAGTCCATCTTAGACGTTTTATGAATAAGATTCTCGGAGAGAACACAGTTGTGGATCCAGAAGGATGGACTGAGGCTATTAACATGACACCTATATGTAAGCTCCACGTTCTGAAGACTAGCTCTCGGATATTTAACATTTGTCCCAGGCAACCACTTTACATTTGATGTAATGGGTGAGTTCGGGTTTGGAAAAGCTTTTGACATGCTTGAAAAATCAGATAATCACTTCATTATTCATGCCATCGCCGCGTCCAACATGAGAACAAGTATTTATTGCCAGTTCCCCGCACTGTCAAAGCTCAAGCTGGAGAAGATCCTTTATCCTCGTGGGAGCGCAATGCGGAAGAAGTTTCTTGACCTTACCCTAGAATTTGCTGAGCAGAGAGTCAGCGGAGGAAAAGAATCCAAGAATGATTTGTTCCGGTTTGTTGTTGACGCGAAAGACCCGGAGACTGGGCAAGGATTCTCTATACCCGAGCTCTGGGCAGAGAGCAAGTTCCTCATCGTCGCTGGTAAGATCAGATAACGATTTCACTCATACAATACCGATGCTGACGCTCTTTCATCGGTCAATAGGATCTGATACCTCGTCAACCGTTCTTGCAACGCTATTCTTCTATCTCACACGATATCATGAGGTTGAACAGAAGCTATTTGAAGAGCTCCGTACTACTTTCTCTTCATTGGAAGAGATCTGCTTGGGAACAAAGTTGCTCTCATGTACCTACCTGCGAGCGTGCGTTGATGAGGCAATGAGAATGAACCCACCAGCCGGGGGAGCAATGTGGCGCGAGGTTGACAGCAACGGTGCCTTCATCGACGGAGATTTCGTCAGTCCAGGATTTGATGTCGGTACTTCCATGTATGCCATCCACCACAATGAAGAGTATTACCCCGACTCTTACACCTACAAGCCGGAACGGTGGATTGAATCCGACACCAATCCCGCCAAGGCAGTGCAAGTGGCTCGCAATTGTCTCAATCCGTTCTCTCTTGGCCCAAGAGGCTGTATTGGACGGTCACTTGCGATGATGGAGATAAGAGTAGCACTGGCGAGGGTTGTGTGGGCATTTGAGATGAAAAAACCTGAGGGTGCTCTTAGTAGAGTGGGCGAGGGAATTCCTGGGGCTAAAAATGGACGACATCGAGTAAATGAGTTTCAGTTGGTTGATCATTTAACAAGCGACAAGGATGGGCCGTTTATTCAGTTTCGGAAGAGGCGTATTTAGGGAGGCTGCAGTTGTAGCACTGAAGGATTGGGAATGTTTAAGAATAATTGTGGCTAAGAGTGTTTTGTCACTCGTTGAATAGAGGAGGTGTATATTGTAACTATTTTTTGCAATTGATACTAGGGTTTATATATCGCAACCGGCGTTAGAGTGAAATGTGAAGGGATTCGCTTAATTTTAGTGTGTGCAATTAACTTCAAAGACAGCAGTTCCTAGAGCAAAGCAACGTCCGTCAAGCTTCCCACAAGACTATCTATCACGTAGCAATTTCTGGTTGCCTAAACCACAAGAATTAGAAAGCTCGATAATGGATCATGGACCTGGATGTCTACTATGTAGCTAGCTGTTTACATATGCAGTTTTAGAGACCATGACGTGTCTTAAGGTTACCAACGTTATCTATCTCTTCACGACCTGGTGGAAGTTTACGTGCATTAATTCGGACCTTTCGAAGGACTCACCGGTTGGCAGTTGATTCTCCGGCAAGGTTCAAGAGGATACGGTTCAGTCGACAGGTACTAGGCTGTGGCTAATGTATTTCTGGCCGGATCATTCAACCAGGACTGGTGAAGTGATTGTCTGTCGCGTCACTGTTTGAACTTGAATTCTTCTTATTGGAGGAATCCAGCAGTCGCTAATGACGAATTCAGAGTTTTGTATTCCGTACAGGTGGCAAAAGTACTCCGTGGCTCCCAGGTTTTGCACGGGCTGTAGCGGATGAACGTTCCTAGTGCTGACAGCGGGACCTCGCATTAGCATATTGTGACGGTTTCCTTCCCGTTGCGGCACTAGGTCGGCGATTAGGCGATGAATACAATATTTAGCGATAAACCTAGCAGAGCCAACTACATAGCTATAAATAGATCTACCATTACCAGTGACGGGGCCGTAACACAGATTCACTTCCCAGGCTGCCCTTTACATTCTCAAATATGGTTGTTTCCTACATCACCCCCACGGCTGGCTTACTGGGTATTTAGGGTAAATAGTTGACATTATGTATGCACTAGCTAGGGGTTTGATAAGAGCTTTTACAGGGAGTTCGTTGCTAAAAGCTGGCTGATTAACAAGCATATAAAAATAAACACGGTAGTTTATATATATCTGATATATTGAACGAATTCTTTTGTAATAAGACAATATGATTATATATCTATGTAAAGTGCTCTTAGATATAATTTCAAAGCAGATTTCATAACATTTATAATCAATTCAAATATATATTGTAAGTGTGTTAATATAAGAATAAACTGGGTTACATATTAATCATGTTGTTGCTGGAGAATACCAAGCTATATTTTAACATATTATTGTTTAAATTCAATTGCCCTTATTAGAATATAAATTAGCACTATTAATCACTTTGGCCTAATACTACCTAAAGATTCCCAATTTGTAGGTGGCACCAAATATTATCTCCCTTGGCAATGTACGCTGTCCAAAGGACTGAAAGCACAATGCCGCGCTCTTTGTTATGTTAAGATTCGTTAAAGCGGTTAAACACCTTATTTATTGAGCAATTGTAAGAGGAGAGAAACTCTATCTCGCTCATACGCCTAAGGCCCTGCCTCAGTGGGGTCTATGCGTGGATCGCCATGGTTTCAATTTCAGATAGATTTAACCGCCCTGCTCTTCTCTATTATATTCCCATTCCAATATTTGCCCTCTATGTGTACTTTGAATGGCTTGCTCACGGTAGGGGAGTCGATTATCAGCCTGTACGCCGGCTTCATCAGTATGAAAAGATCTTCGAGTTGTCCACATTCAAATCAATTACCACATCTTATAAAGCAGGAACGCATCTGAAAGATGCGTGTGAGCGGGTTGAAAAGAATAGATACACACATCCAGTCATCCTCGCTAGTAGCATAATCATTTAGACGGCAGAGCCTGAGAATCTGAAAGTTGTTTTTGGTGGTCTCCAAGGAGACTATGGTTCTGGCACAGTTAGATATACTCGGCGTTTCCGCTGTTAGGTGAAGGCATCTTCACTTCAGATAGGGACCATTGGGCGCATTCCCGTGCAATACTGAAGCCGTGTTTCTCAAGGACAGGGGTCTTCAATAAGTATGTTTAGAAGACTTTGGATCAACGCCGTCAACAGAGAGCTGGCGCTGGCTCTGTGGAACCAAAACATGCCACACTTTTGGATAAGCTCAAGGCGAAGACAGAAGATCCTCTGGAGCTGCGATGCCAACTACTGCACTTATTCCTTGAGGGACAAGATATCACAGCCAGTCTTTTGAGTTCAGAATTCTTTGTTTTATCCAAGAGACCAGATATATGGGAAACGGTAAGGCCAAAGGTGCTACAGTATGGCGATATGCTACCTACAACTACCCTGATTCAGGAGTGCAAATACATGTCATTTGTCTTAAAAAAGGTCAGTCTAAAGTTTGTCTATCCCCAGCTGCTCAAGCTCAATATTTTAACAATTCTTCGCCTTTACCCCGTCATTGTGACTAACAGCCGGATGGCTAATAAGGATACATATCTTCCAGTCGGAGGGGGAGATGATGCCCAATCCAAGGTCTTCATTCCCAAAGGGCAGGCGGTTGCATACCATTACCATGTATGCATCGGCGAAAGGATATTCGGCGACGACGCCAATGAATTTAAGCCGGAGAGATGGCAGAACACACGACCCCGATGGGGATATCTCCCATTCGGAGGGGGTGCTAGAGTTTGCATTAGCCGTACTATGCTGTGAGTTTCAGCGAGGTTAAAGCGTACACAGGATGATAGAACAGCTAGCTCTAACCGGGGTGACCTATACCGTGTTTCGGTTTGCTCAAAAGTTCCGTGAGATACAGTATCTAGATGAAAATGATTACAGGGAGAACATCTCCATCACCAGTACTTACTAGGTAGCGCAACGATGAGAGCGGCCCTCAATACAAGGTGCAATGTAGGCAGCAGAACATCTCTATGTCTATGATGTGGCGGATTGAAGGACCATCTATAGACCAGGATAAGATTCTTTTGATCTTTCCTAAGACAACAATACAGGCGATGGAGGGGGCTAAGGGCGACTTTCTGAATACAGTCAACCCCTTTGTAGGCAGGTTCTGGATAGAGTACCCACCCAAAACTCAACCCCCGAAGTAGAAAGGCGATTGCCGCACTACAATCACTATGATAGCTGATAAGCCGTTGCCTAAATTAATAAACGGGCCCTTACTGCTATCCCGTTTGGTGCCTTGAAACCCTAAATCAAGGTTTGGCTCTAATAATTGTACTTATAGTAATTATAAGTGGCTGCTTTGTTGACATTACTAAAAGATTTACAAAATACAGTTGGATTTGAATGCGAAGCCGAAAGGAATGGATTGCCTTATCTGCATAAATAGCCAGGTAAATACTGCCAAATAACAGCAAGATTCTACCAACAGTACATGTACCCAGAACCTCGTCACAAATTTAAATATATAGCAGCATTTAATAAATGTGCTCGGAGCTCCTCAACAGAAACATTACAAGTGGGTACACCAGCTCAGTGTTTCCATTTGCAAAAGCTTGCCACTAAACAGAACCTGGGTTAGGCAGGGCCATGGTCCTGCCTGCTATAACAAGAGATTTTGATGTGTGTTGGTCGTGGCGATTTCGCGACGAGAGTGCCACTGAAGTCCCATAACGTAAAGTAGGATGCGAGGCCTTGATCCACAGTAAAGCAGCAGCGGTTCAAAATCCACACGTTGGGAATAAGTATTATGAAGGTACGGCAACTAATTTAACATGCATGGCCAGCCGGTTCACCTTTTTTATCTCTCAACCAAGAAGCTCAATACGAAGCAAAGGTACTAACTTGAACCTAGCCCTAAATAGGTTTACGTGTTATTTTGGATTTTCAGGACTATACAGATGTGGAGAATTTAGTTGACAAGTTTCGCTTCTATAAAAAGAATCCAAGAAATGCAGCCCTATTGCCAATAGAAGAAAGCATAGTAGACATCGTTACTAGCACCAACAAGTCTAAAAAACCAGTAACGTAAACATTTGCATATCAAAGAATTGGATGGAAAAAATGTGAGAGTAAAGAAAAATATATTGACCTCTCCTTGATTGTTGCATACACTTAATTAATTATTAACTATAGCACACAAGTCTGGTCAGATTGTGAACCATAATTACTAAATTAGATCAAGTGGGCCAATTTAGCAGCTCAGTGCACTATATCTAAGGTTGTCTACTATCTACTATCTACTGTCCACTCTCTACTATTAATACTTAATTACAAATGGCAATCGTAGATCAGCAGCCTCAGTTTCCATGTATGACCTTTTGTCATCCCAACGCTAGCATCTTCTTCTACGCGGCATGCGGAACATGAATATCCCTTCAGATCCGCACAAGGACAGTACCGCTCGGCCCCAACATACCCTGTATAGCGCCGAACCACATAAATGATTTTTACGATTGATAAACTACAAAGCCAACGTATCTCCTCCAAAGTAGAGCATATTCTTGCCATATGCACCCTGAATATCTTTCCTAGTGAGAAACCCTCCAAGACTGTAACTGGCTGGGTCTCGACATGATTTGTTATCCAGTATAGTTTGTAGCAAGATGTTACAAACCTGCCAATTTGAACACGCTACTAGGCGAAAGATGGGGCGGTTGATCCAGGGTTAGAGATTAGCTTAGTGGACCAACTAGTTATATGAGATCAGCCATGCCGGAACCTAGTACGCATACCTGCAGTGCAACTATTGGTAGCGAGGGCAAGTGAAAAAATCACAGCAATTTAATATTATAAAAATGACTGCTGTATTATAATATTACTAGTTGCATTATATTACTATTAATAGGATCTAAGAAAAAAAAACTATAGACAAAGCATGGAGGTTTTGCTCAAAAGTGTTAACCACCAAACAAATGCCGTTCGCACAACTTGCCTGCATATTCCCTACCGCATTCCTTGTGTCTCTCTCCCATTCAGCTTACTTTCTTGTATTTACTTAAGTTTGGTGGATTGGAAATACCATTTTCCTTGGCTACTCGTGTTATTGCTTGGTGTATGTCTCCATCTTTCTTCGCTGCTGCATTACAAGCTAAATTGCGTCGTTTACATAAGGCTTCCATACGGCGATGCGTTAACCCACGGGTACGTCGGCGGCGTGGATATTGGGAATCAATATTCAACCTGTCTAGGAGAATTCTCACTTGGTTCTGCAAGAGAAAAACTTGATAAAACACCTGGAAACAATGCAGCTGATATATCCCCAACCTAAGAATATATCTCCCCTTTAAGCATATCTTCAGTACTCGCATCCTTACTCACCAACTCGATATCCACCGTTTTCAAAATTCTCTCTCTCGCTCCACGCCTACTATTTAACTCCTCGCGCCGCACCGCGCTTTCGCTCTCATCCGGGCTTATGATGTATCCATCCAATCTCCTGCCGCGATAATTAGACTCCCCGCGGCTGGACGCATTGTGGCTGGCGTATAGAGAAGTGGGAAATATGGCATCGAATATGGCTTGAAAGCAGGGCCGCATGACGACAACGGAGGCGGCGATGATGGTAATGTTCATTTCGACGACAATCATTATGTGCGTTGGGATGATAAGCCCTGAGTGGGGGAGGTTGTTAGATGAGCTAGGATATGTATGAGATACTGGGTAAAGAGACATACAAGTGAAGTCCGTTTTAACGTTGTAGAGATCGGTAATCATGTAGAGGCGGACGATGGAGATTATGGTATCACTGGGAGGATTTAGCGATCGTCCGTAGCTCAAGGGGGTAGTAGTTTGTATGTACATCAAACCAAAGAGGACTAGGGCTGTCAACTGCTTTATCTCGATGCGCTTGTTCTTGGCGAGATATAGTACCGGCAACGGAATGCAGATGAGACATACACTGGTGGACACATTGACAGAGCCAGTGACGTAGTTGAACATGACAGTCGTATCGATGCAGTGCCCTGGGGTCTTGGGCAGCCAGCTCTTATAGATTGGGTTGCAGGCGAACATGCTCACGAGCGTGGCGGCGGTGAAGAAGCCCGTGAGGACGACCATGAGGGTATAGTTGACCATGCGTGAAAATTTCACTAGGGGATGATCGACGAAGCGCATAAGGTCGTGATAGACAAATGTTAGGGAGAGCTTACTGAACAATAAAGGGAGTTTGGTGAAAATTTGGATAAGCCAGAACATCTGCAGTTGTTAGATAATGCAGGAGGATAGCAATGGGGTTTAATAGGGCGGCGTACGAGATATGTTTTATAGGACCCTTGGAGATCTGGTGGGAGATCACTTTGATGACGGCCATAGCCAAATGAGGCTGTGACTAGAAGATATTAGATATCTTGAGTATACAAAGAGGCATCTAAATGGAGAGCATTGGCGTACTGATAATATCAAGAACCAGATGTATCATGGCAGCCAGCTGCGGTGTGGTCAGTCAAGTATACTCCAACTTCTTCCTCAGGACGCTCAACTCACCATGGCTGTGCTGACCAAATAATCCGAAATCGCGACTCGACTCTTCGACCATCGGTACCCGACTCTCAGTACGACCACGCCCAGAGCCAGGATTGTGATGGCGATATCAACACTGAGAAAGGCGGCGACCCTGGACTCCGGCATCTTGATGATAGTCTATCAAAGTATCACAAAGTGGAGAGAGGGAGAAAAGTCAATCTTGACCGTCCTACCTACCTATACTTTAAACTAAGTACTGTGGGTGTTGGGTCCTCCATAGATGGGGATGAGCATGGGCGCCTGCTGGCGATAAACATGGGATTGTACTCTGACATGGTCACTGCGTAGGTGTGGGCGTGGAGCAGCTGGCTGCACACCAGCGCCGGCTCAGATTCCGGTGCAGGGGTGTGTTTTGCGCTACGGCGAGGTTGGAATTACGAAGAAGAAACGGCCTTTTGGAGCGTTCCCTACTCTGGGATCCCAACTTGGAGCAAATGTCTATGTTGGTTTACCATCGCCCCGCTAACGGCCAACCAACGGGTAAGTTCCGAAGTATTTTACTTATTTCTAGATGCGCTGAGGACTTTCTCTCATTCATCACTCCTCCAAGCTTCCACATCTAACCAATATGGAGGCTGCAGACGACAACATTGTCGAGGTGCCAGCCGGCACCGAGAAGACCAGCAACACCAGCATTACCAATGAGGAAGCCGCCGCCGCCGATCACAGTCCTGCGCTCAAGGGCTCTGAGAACAGTAGTGAATTTTATGAGCACCCTAAGGCCGCCCGACGACTGCTTATCAAATGCGACATTCGCCTGATCCCGATCCTAGGATGCCTATACCTAGTATCCTTTTTGGATCGCTCAAACATCGCTAACGCGCGGCTGTTCGGGCTGGAGGCATCGCTCCATATGCCCTCGACAGGGTTTAACACCTGCCTGTGGATTTTCTACCTGCCATTCGTGATCGTGGAGATCCCGAGTAACTTGTTCATGAGTTTGAATAAGATTAAGCCGAATCAGTGGCTCGCGGGGGCGATGTTGATTCTTGGCATGTTTGAAAATATGGGAGGTTTGGAGATATATTTACTGACAATCCTTAGGTGTGGTATCAATGTGCCAGGGGCTCACGAGGAGTTACGGTGGGCTTCTTTGCTGTAGATTTATTATGGGCATTATGGAGGCTGCGTTGCCGCCGGGTAAGTATCAATCTAGCTTTTTGAGGCTTCCGTAACTGATGTTGGTAGGGGCCGCTCTTCTTATTGGGCAATACTATAAGCGCAGTGAGTTTTACATTCGTTTCTCATACTTTATCTGCTTTGCTCTGCTCGGAAGCGCTTTCAGCGGTGTAAGTTTTATGCCCTTGTCTCATAGCGCCACCACTAACAAAGAACAGCTTCTCGCATATGCCATCCAGCACATGGATGGAATGCATGGCTACGAGGCCTGGCGCTGGGTTTTCATCCTCGAGGGTCTCTTCACCATTGCCTTTGGGCTTGCGGCATGGTTCATCATCCCAGCCTTCCCAGAAGAGGCAACTTTCCTTAACGAAGACGAGCGAGCCATGCTTCTCGCTCGCCTGCGCCACGATCGAGGGAGGGAGAGGGTTGACTTCAAGGGAATCAATTGGTTGAGAGTCCTCACAGACTGGAAAATCTGGTCCTTTACCCTGATTTACTTCTGTGCCGACATGGGCGCCGCCTCAATCTCATCTTTCACCCCGACTATACTTGCCCAGCTCGGCTGGAGTGCCTCGCGAGCCCAGGTCATGAGCATTCCCATCTGGATGGTCGGCATCGTCGTCACTCTATCTACCTCTTACGCCTCAGGGAAACTCTCCCTTCGCTGGCCGTTCGTGCTCATGGGCGCCATTTTCGCGCTTATTGGATGGTGTATTCAGTATACCCAGGTCCAGCCACCAGCGGTGCGTTACTTCGCACTATACATCATCGCTTTCGGTTCGTTCATGCAGTTCCCCATCCTCATCGGCTGGCTAAGTAGCAACCTGCGCGGTCGCCCGCAGCAGGCCATTGCGAGTGCTGTTCAGCTGGGCATTGGAAACTGTGCAAATTTCGTGGCGAGCAATGTGTTCATTACAAAGCAGGCGCCTCAGTACCCTACTGGGTTTGCTACAGGTGTTGGGTTCGCTACGCTCGCGATTGTGAGTATAATTCTGGTGGTGGGGGTATTGACTTGGCATAATAAACAGTTAAACCAGAGAGATATAGATGGAAATCAAGATACAGAAGACCAAGACAACTTTAGATACGTGCTATAGCTTATTGTGTAGGAAGGGAGCCATTCTTGGGACAAGACACAGTATTATATAGCACCAAGTACTCTGTGCTACCACAATATTCACATATCAATTAGCTGGATGTTCTGTGTCAGAAATTGACGCAAAAGCTGCTTACTTTTAATAAGTCCTTGTAACCCTAATTTAATTTCAACGTTATCTTGTCCGTATCTAAAACTAGCCTACGCTATGGCCGTGGTAACGGTAGTATTGCGTCTTTGCTACTTCATTATGGTGTCCAAATATGGCATGTAGAAATTTTTCTTCCAGGGATGGGGCAGGGGATCCGTAAAACCCACTTATGCGGTTGGTCCCTAGCGTATACGCCTGAAACTACATCGCGCATAAGCGCTAAAGATATTTAACCCTACTAGTACAGCTTCTCAGCTAACCCAATTATTAAAAATTAGGTGTATCACTACGAAGTAATTAGTCAATGTAAACTGATCCCCGAGGGCAGTGCTGGAGAGGAAAATCCTATGTTTACGGAGTACTCCGTACTCCATACCGAATGGAACATTACATACAAAGTAGTGTAGCATGCAATAGGCTGCGATTACAAAATGCCTCGTGGCCCAAACCGACTTGCGGAAGGACCCCAAAGTGTGATTTTTGCTCTGCGGTATCCTCAAGGACCACCAATGCAACTCAGCATCGCGAACACCGCAAGTGTCGGGCTGGCCAAACCTGCATTCACGAGCTTCTAGAAGCAACCAGGCTAGTTCTTCCCTTGGCGGAAGCTGCGGCCTTCGAAGCAGCGGATATTTGAAACGAACATTTGAACCCCGCATTTTTTCTTGGTTGATTTGCACATTGCGATACAATAGGGACAACAACGTATCCTCATAATACATTTTATTCTAAGATTTACAACGTAGCGTCGGTAAATGAAAATGCCTTCTACTGCTATTGAAACACGGCTATTTATTAACGGTGAAGTACGGGTTAATTGTGTAATGGCTATGCTACATATCTCACGCTCCATAGTTTCGACCGTCCTCTAGCAATGAGACTTTTGATCTGCTTTCCGCAAAATCCGGCTCGTTATTAGCCAAGGGCAAGTTTCTTCGGTCAAATCCAATGCTCTTTCTCCATTCTCAGCTTGTGCTTTGTAATATACCGGCATACGTTCTGACACAACAATTAAACAGTATACGAAGCGACCAAGTATGACGTGGACGACGCTGTAGCGGCAGCCAAAGCCGCCTTCCCAGCATGGGCGAGCTTTTCCCCGTATGAAAGAGGCAGATATCTTGTGCGGCTTGCAGATCTCATTGTGGAATCTAATGCAGAATTAGCGAAACTTGAGGCTGAGTCTATGGGTAGACCTGTGTCGACGTATTTTGATGCGACTGTGGGTTCCAAGTACTTTCGCTACTTCTCTGAGGCAGCATATCCTCAAGGAGGTTCGAGTCTGAATACCCCAGGATTTGTGAATATCACCTTGAAGCAACCAGTGGGCGTTGTCGCGGCGATTATTCCTTGGAATGCACCTCTCATCTTCTTTTGTAAGAAGTTAGCGCCCGCATTGGCCGCAGGCAATACAGTTGTTCTAAAGAGCAGTGAGAAAGCGCCCTTGACCGTCGGTTTCCCTTGAGATCCTTTATATCTTCTTCATATACTAAACATCCACAGTCCTTGTACGTTGCAGGTCTCGCCCAAAAAGCCGGCTTCCCCCCTGGCGTCCTTAACGTCCTCTCCGGCCACGGCCCCATCTCAGGCGCAGCGCTCGCATCGCATATGGAAGTCCGAGCCCTCACATTCACCGGCTCCAATCGCACAGGAAAATTAATCGCCAAGATGGCTGCCGATTCCAATATGAAAAACTTAATCTTCGAACTCGGAGGCAAGTCACCCGCAATTATTTTCGACGACGCCGATATCGATGCCGCGGCGCGGGATACCCAGTTCAGCATCCAGCTCATTAGCGGGCAGACCTGCATGGCGAATTCGCGTATATACGTGCAACGCAACATTGCGGAGTTGTTTTTCGACAAGTTCAAGGCGGCATTCACGTCTGCTCGGTTGGGCGATCCGACGGATCCGACGGTTAATCATGGGCCGCAGGCGGATAATATTCAGCACGCTACTGTGCTGCGATATATCGAGCTAGGCAAAAAGACAGGGAAGTTGGTGACGGAGGAGCAGTCCGCTCCGGGCTTGTTTATCAATCCTACGATCTTCAGAGACGTCCCTGAGGACGCGCAGATCATGAAGGAGGAGATCTTCGGGCCAGTGGTTATCATAAACACGTTCGACACAGAAGCAGAAGCTGTGGCGAACGCGAACAATACCGAGCACGGTCTGTACGCAGCGGTGTATACGAAGGATATAGACCGGGCGATGAGGGTTGCCTCAAGGTTAGAGGCTGGCACCGTAGGGGTGAACTGCACAAGCCCAACTAAAGGGGATGACATGCCGTTTGGTGGGCAGAAAGGGAGCGGGGTGCAGAGGGAGAGTTATGTACATAGTATGGAGACATTTATGGAGACCAAATCAGTTTTAATTAAGGTGGCGGGACTCTGAGAGGGAGAAGTCATAGAACCCTATATGAAATAAGCATTTAATAGAGGAAACCAATATACTTAAGCAATTAATTTAACTATTATTTTATTCCGAATTGGCCTATACTTAACCAATCACTGATACTAATGCAATTCAGGTCCAAGACACTTTCCCAATGAAGTCAATAATGTAAAATATGGCATCCTTAAGTACTTAATGCCCTAGTATCTGCAATAGATCCACCTCTACTATCAAGTAGTCCAAGCTCATTGGTAGTCTCTGGCTATCAGACGCACGGCTTGTTAGCAACAACGTATTCTGTATACAGCTACCTGATAAGTGCACCCTGAAAGAAGCAGGCAGGATGATTGCATCCACTGCTCTGAGACCCCATATCCCCTTCACCATGCACTCGCGATTTACCACGCTCCCCAAGCCACATATCCTTCACCATAGTGGAAGAGTGTCTATGGACAAAGCCAGACGAATGTGTTTACAATGGGGGCACAGCTAGCGGAGGTTTGTTAGCCACTTCGGCGGGCGATCCGTCGCGGTATCTTGTCATCGTTACGCACGTTATGGATTGTCTGATGCCTGCGCAGAAAGTCACGCGGTTTGCTGCGGGGATGTAACAATTCGGATCATTTCGCGATGCATCAGCAGATCAGCACTAGTAAGAGAGACAGCGCCTCTGGATGTTGGTAGCAGGAGCAGTGTCCACGATACGATGTGAGTTCGGTCCGGAATCAAGCTGTGGCCCTAAAACTGCGCGCCTGCGGTCGAGTGAAAGACCGAAAACTCGATCCTTGAGCGATTTTGGTCATATTGTTCAGCCACCTCAGTCGATATGGCCCCATCGGCCACATTCGTTGTCTCTGCGAAAGCCAACTCTTCAGACGAAGCACCAGTAGTCTAGACGATCCAGCCGCCTGAGGAGCCCAGCTGATACGCAGACAGGCTAAGTTAAATTCACCAATTCAGCAAGAGATGATTGCGGAAGTAGAGGCCGACTGGAAGGTGAACGTGTTGCTCGATGTTGTATCTTGGCAATTCCTAGGACGGTCCGACACTCGAAAGAAGCAACACTTGGGCACTACGAATTGCACCATACGGTAAGATGACTCCGTCCTGTAGAGATTTTCCCAAGGGCGATCTCTGCCCCGATGGCAGTTTTTGTACTGTCATTGAGTGTGTTGATTATTACTTTCTTGAAAAGCTGGTTCATAAGCATAGTCATGTTCTTGAGGCTGAAGTCTGTTGGCTTCAGATGCAGTCTGCCTCTTGCCCGTACGCCAATTCTGTGTGCCATCTGAGAAGCCAAACGGTGACAGAGCAGTGGCGTCATCTACCACTTTCAATCCTATGCTATTCATGGCACTTTAAACACCGTCTCATAAGCCATACAGCCGCTTTGATAAGCTGGACATAATGTTTCTATACATATTGACCCGCTCGTAGCATCAAGCTCGCTGGAGTTGAAAAACTTTTGTATTTGTTTAAAGTATTTGTAACTTCATGCGTTATCTCCGCTTAGTATGATACGTCAAGCATTATACCTTCGGTTGGTTTTGTGGCTTGTAACAAATAACTTTGCTATTCTCTTTTTGCACCTCACGCCCTTCAAAAACAATTTTAGTGGAGCTTGGTAATCAGGTGCTTAGTAAATAACCAACCCATAATTGGGGCTAACTAGAACTTGTGGCGGTCTCAAGGGTTTTGTTCGGTTACTTGTAAATGTACTCCGTATTATTATTGGTTTCATAACTTTATGGTTACTCCAGCGGCTTATTAGAAAGAAATCGATTGCATGTTCTATAACAATATATTTAAATATATCCCTCTGCTCTGGTTTCAAATCATTAATTTTCTTTTCTTCGATCCAATAAGCTTAGTTGGTCCGGGGACCTCTTTTGTCTAAAAACTCTGCACATCTTTTATATATACTGATATCTTTATTTTGGTTGTATTCATACCTTGGATTCGTCTATCTGCTGCAAAACAGAATTGTCATTATGGTATAAAAGCATGCTCGCTGGTTAATAATTAATACTATTAATCGCCTAACATGTTACCTCAGGGTATGCAAGACATCTTAGCATCCAAGAGCAGCATAGTAAGGCATTCGATTTAAATCCATTAGATGTACTAGGCAATTAACAAGATACAGGCTCGGAAGTATATGGATCTCGGCCAACATGGAAAGATAATTGCAGAGTATGTATGGATTGATGCAGCTGGTGAGACACGCTCAAAATCAAGAGTGAGTGATTTCCAAGCCCGTAACATACTTGGCCAGTGTTGGCTATACTATATAAGATGTCGCAAGACGTACTTTTCTTGATTTAGTGTCACAATTATGCTTACGATAGATCTTATAGACTCTCGATCAGGGAGAATACACTGTCAGTGATCTCCCAACATGGAATTTTGATGGCTCTTCGACGAATCAGGCACCGAAAGATAACACAGATGTATATCTTCGCCCATGTGCCATATTTGCCGATCCATTTCGAGGATTTCCAAACATCGTTGTTCTTGCTGAATGCTGGAATTTCGATGGAACACCCAACAAATTCAACCACCGTCACGAATGTGCAAAGACCATGGATTTATACGCTGACCAAGAGCCATGGTTCGGGCTTGAACAAGAGTACACTCTTATGGGCCACAATGACTGGCCGTTCGGCTGGCCAACTGGCGGATTTCCAGCTCCGTAAGTGCTTTCTTCACATTCTCTTTTAGTGAGACTACTAACTTTGTTCACCACATAGACAGGGCAAATATTATTGTGGCGTGGGAAGCAGCAAAGTCTTTATGCGTGATATTGCGGAGTCACATTATAAAGCATGCCTTTGTGTGTACTATACCTCAATAAACCGCAAGCATTTACTAAACTTTTTTTTAGACGCGGGTGTCAATATTTCTGGCACAAATGCAGAAGCAATGCCAGGACAGTGGGAATTTCAGGTTGGGCCTTGTAAAGGAATAGAATGTAAGAGTTTCATATTTTGCTCTTTTGAAACGTGCTTCATCTTTCTTTGTGCCATTATAGCTAATATCAAGCTAGTGGGCGATCACTTATGGATTGCGCGGTTCTTTCTTGTAAAGCTTGCCGAAGAATTTGGACTAAAAATATCATGGCATCCTAAACCCATTCAAGGTAATTGGAATGGCCAAGGTTTACACACTAATTTCTCAACCAAGGAGATGAGGCTCCCAGGGGGGATGAAGTGTATTGAAGAAGCTATGAAGAAGCTTGAGCTTTACCATGCACAATGCATTGAGGAATATGGTGACGACAATGACAAGCGGTTGACTGGTCTTCACGAAACAGGCAGAATTAACGTTTTTAGCTGGGCTGTTGCGGATCGCACCAAGTCTATTCGAGTGCCAAGAGAAATAGCTACCAGAGGTTGCGGTTACTTCGAAGACAGACGACCAGCGTCGAACGCCGACCCTTATCGCGTAACCAAGATTCTTATATCCGCGGTATTTGGGGCCGTATAGTATATCTAGTTGTTTAGGATATCTACTCTTGCATCAGATAGAAGCTCCAGCACATACCAAATGCATATACGGTCTATTTTGTTACTTCAGTTTTGCATCTAAACATAATGACTATTGCTATTTTCTCCTACATATATTCTTGGATCTGATATTAAGGGCCTATTGCAACTAATAAACACTCACGTGGTGATTCCGTATAAATGCATTAGTACATCGATACTTTATGAAATTATACCATAACTCTACTATTATTAAATACATTCGTATATTGTACATTGCTTTATCTTCGCTATTACTACTTCAAGGTTAGGTAGCACTAGCTCAAGTATAATCTATACAATGGTAACAACGGGACTCCACCACCCAAAGGACTGCACCCTATAAGAAAGATGTATATAGTATTTATACTCAATAATCAATGTTAACAGACGATGTAAAAGGAAAAAAATAAAATTGTGAATAAAATAGTAAAGTACATATACTACAG
>PXNZ01000793.1:0-13702 GCA_003012085.1 Trichoderma brevicompactum
TCCTCCTCCTCCTCATCATCATCCTCGCGAAAGTTCCTCAGGGCACACTGCCTCTCGATGTACGAGGCCAGCTGGTCAATGGCGCTCGTACTCTTCTTGGCCATGTTTGAGATGCGATGCTGCATCACCTTATCTCTGGTATCGAGGCCGTGTTGCTGCAACCCTTCCCGCTGGATCCTGTTGTATAGCCTCTCGTGGCACCTGTTGACGGTGAGGCGAAACGAGCCGCTTCCACTCACGGCGATGAGCGTGTTGGATGACGACCTGCTCATGTGGCGGGTGAGAACGACGACGTACATGACCTGGCAGTCTATGGCCTTGACAGCGTGGATGACGGGTGCATCTACGTAGAAGAAGTCGACAAACGTAAAGCGTCCTTGGCCTGGTCCAAGTTTTTCCCAGGTCGGCGACACGCGAATCGTCAGCGTGTGGATGTTGCAAGCGCCCTCGCCGTATCGGCCACTGCCTTGTCTGGCAAACACGTTGATTGCCGCTGCCATGCTCTCTTGGGTGTGCCTGGAGTGTCGGTTGTGCTCCGCCTCGACGGCAATTCGTCGAAACAAGGGCGCGTACTTTGCGATGTTGATGCTGCTCGCCTTTTGGGGGACAGTGGGCTCCTCATCTTCGTACTCTGAGCTGCTTTCGCTTTCACCATCATCTGAAGGCACGTCGCCAGAAGAAGGCAAATCATCATTCGTTGCCAGGTTTGCAATGGCGCCCACGTTGTATGTGGGATCGCGGAGGCGATAGAGGAACGTGTTTTCTCCGTACAGCACAGCGCTCGCCTCCTCAAACACAACTTTGCATGCCCTGAGGATGCTGACTGACAAGTTCAGGTCCTCGTTTTTCCTGTAGACCTGCGTCCATCCTCCGTGGACGGCAATAGGCTTCTTGGTGGTGAGTAGGTAGCGATATATCATGAATCGAATCTCTCTCGAAATACCCATAAAGGTGGGCGGTGTCTTTCGTATGACGTGTTCCGGGAGCTCTTCCTCATCAGACACATCTTCGGGGAGAATCAACTCTTGAGACAGAGGATAACACTTGTAGAATCGCCGCTGCGCCGGCGGCACAGACGATCTTTTGCGAATCTTTTTAATCTGTCGAGGCACGTTGCCGCCAGGGCTGCTGTCATTGTCACCACCATCATCTTCATCCTCTTCTCCATATATATCCCATGAGGGCCGAATGGGGATATCATCATCATATGGGTCGGGGACCCAAGGCGCAGAAGCCATACACGACTCTGGCAAAACTCGCCTATCGTCACTACTATGAATGTTAGGATGGCGGCGACCGCGTGTTTTGTTGCCTTGGCGTCTGGCCCTTGTTGCTTGTGTACGCTTTCGAGGAGCCATTTTTGGAGATGTAGAGAAGGGAGGAGAGAAAGGAGAGAAAGGAGAGCAGGAGGGTATGTATTTATAGTTGTCTTCTATTGCATGATACGGCCGGTCACGAGGGGACTGAGCGGTGTGTTGCGTTGGAAGAATGAGCAGAGAAAGAATAGGACTTGGAGTTGGATGTTGAAATTTCTGGAATCAGCTTTATTTATGAAACTTGCAAATACCTAAAGCTGCAAATCAAGCGTATCTAAGAAATAGTACTCATCGGATATGATAGTGACAACAACAGTAAATAGCTAAGCTCTTGCAAATAGTTTGATATGATACCTGTAGCAGCCAAGTCATTATCATGAATAATTCCTACCCACCTTAGCTCTCCGCAATGGCGACCAATCCCAATAAGACCAATAAAAGCCTCTACCAACTAAACCTAGAAAGGACAAAGGAGAGATCTGTCAAGCCCCGTATATCATCACTGCCGGTTCCTCCCGTCGGCGTGGAATGGCGTGGCTGCTTCGGTTACATTGTTCCGATGAGGAAATCAGGGAGAGGCATATCAAAGAATTGTGGCAAGGTGGTTAGAAATCGTTCTCGGTATAATCTAAAATCGACTTGGGGCCGTGGGATCCAATGTATTTTTGACTGCCTCGGCAGTCCCTCGGTGTTTGATGGAAAGGGTCCATGTCGACGCCATTGCTGCACCAAAGAGATTTTGGATCATGGCTATCATATCGGCTGTGGCTGCAATGGTAGCTTGGGCTGTTTCACGGCATCTTCTACCATCTCATCAGCCACGGTAAACAACAACAGAACACCAGCAAAGAGGAATCCTTCATCCATACCATTCTCCCCTTTCCACACATTCTTACATGAAACCCAGTCTTCCCAGAAAGAAAGAAGAAGAAGAGAACGATACTACTTCTTCGCCTTGCTCTTCTTCGCACCACCACCACTCCGACTGCTCCCCGCCGCAGCCTCCTTATCCGCCTTGATCCCCTCCACATAAGTCTTCATAATCTGGTGCAGATCAGGATTCTTCCTTGCCAACAGGAGCACGTCATCTGTCGTGACGGTTGTCCTGCCAGCGTGGTTGCAAAACGTTTCGAGGTCGATGGCTACGTTTTCTATGTGCGAGGTGTGTGGTCAGCCCTCTTTACCCATTCATTCATACACGGCCATGCATATAATATAGAGGAATCTCTTTCTCGTAAAAAAAAAAGAAAAGAAAAGAAAAGAAAAGAAAACTTTGAAAAGATTTCAGCTGCTAGATAGCACGCACCGAGCTGTGCCCAGACCATCTCCGTCAAAGCACCAATGAACTGGGGCGTCGCATTGCGATTGCGCTTCAAACATTCTTCATCGACAATTTGCCCAATGGCATACCAAAGGGCAGACTTGAGACGCTAGTTGCTTTGCCATGAGCTTGTGCGATTCATCTACAAAGGGCCATCAATTTCTGGCATGGAGCATGTTCTTACTTCACGGTCATCCTCGGGGGTTGTGTCAGCCATTGTTTTTACCCCGGAATCAGCAGGTGATGGTGAGCTCGAGCCGTTGTTGATGGAAGTGAGAGAGAGAGACGATGTTTTTTTGTGAATGAATGAAGCAGATAAGAGGGGGGCTATTGCTAGAAGCGCGTCGCGGGAACATGGCAGCACTAAGACTCATTAGGCACTAATGCATTCCCCAACACAGCGGCATCACTTCGTTATTCGGGGGTCAAGTAGTTACATCACAGAGCATTCGTTTAAACAGTCGTGCTTTAATATTCGTGTGTTATTCATGGCCCTGATGCTGGCATCACAGCATCCTATCCTATCCTATCCTGTCTTATCCTACCTATCCTGATATGCCTGTCCCTTGAATCCAATCAGTCCCATATAGACATTAATCCATTCGCGCCGTCTTTATATAGGTATATCACAGATTCCCATTCCTTTAACCAGCCAAACAGTTCTATCCTCAGAACAGAAAAGGCACTTTTCCTTTGTCATTATCCCCATCTAGGTGAGCTCGACGGGCTTCTTCGTGTACACCGAAAGGCGGTTGCCCGCACCACAGTACTCAAGCTCGTTGCCGCTGCAGAGCATGTTGCAGTCAGATGCGGGAACCTTTAGAGAGGACGGGTCAAGGGCATTGCCACAGTAGCATTCGCTGCCATATTCGGTGCCAAAGTATGCAAAGTCAGCACAGAACGCGGCGCAAGCTTCGTTCGACATGGTGCCAGTGGCCGTAGCAGCACCTGTGAGAGCACGGGTACCGTTGCCCTCTGTCTGGCAGCCGACGAGCACAAAGTCGCCGGCGGCAGCAGGCTGTTCAGGAGATCCGCCGTTAACATCGGGGTTGATGTAAAGCTCAAGACGGTTGCTGGCTCCACAGTATTCGAACTGGTTGCCACCGCAGGGCATGTTGCAATCAGCCAGAGGAGCAGTTGCACTGGTAGCATCGAGGAAGCTGCCGCAGTAGCACTCTTCGCCATACTCTGTTCCAAAGTACCTAAAGTCTGAGCAGAACTCGGCGCAGAACTCGTTTGTCATGTCGGTTTGGAGTGTAGACTTCTGGCCTAGGGCGCGGACACCCTGACCCTCTGTCCAGCAGCCCACCAGGGAGTATGGGCCGACGGTGGGCTCGTGAATCAGAGTGCCAGTGGGAGAGGGCGGCTGGGTGACCGTAGTCGAGTACAGCTCAAGACGGTTGCCAGCACCGCAGAATTCACTGGCGTCGCCACCGCAAACCATGTTGCACTGATCAATGGGAGCAGCCTCACTGCTCTTTGCGAGGGTATTACCACAATAGCCTAAGTCATGCACATGTTAGCCAAGCGAGGTTCAAAAGCTTCAAGAGTTACGACGCCAACTCACATTCACGGCCGTATTCGGTACCCCAGTAGACATAGCTGCTGCAGTAGTCCCTGCAGCTTTCCAGAGTCATCGAGTCGTTGGCATAAGAGCTGCCGGCCAGGGCACGAACGCCATTGCCCTCAGTCCAGCAAGAAACCAACACGTATCCGTCGACCGACGGGCGGTGAGTGGGAGTGGGAGCTTTGGTGGTGGTGGTGGCAGGGGGCTTTGTCGTGGTGGGAGGCTCGCTAGTAGGGACGGCAGAAGAGGTGGCAGGCAAGGTTGGGAGGCCCGTGGTGCCGCCAGATCCTGAATCGTCGCCAACACAGGCAGCAGGGTTGGCAAAAGCACGACAGGTACCGCCAATGTTGGCGAGCGATTTGAAGCTATCGGACTGGTCGCCGTTGATGACGTCGACGTATCCCTCGTAAGCGAGGCCACCCTGGATGGTGTAGTCAATGTTGAACAGAGTGTACGATCCGACACACTGGCCTTTCTGGAGGTTGACGGTGGTGCTCTGCAAAAGAGGAACGGGGCTGTTTGTCTGGGGCGTCTTGTACCAGACTTTGGCCTGCGCGCCTTGGCTGAGACGGTCGTTGCGGACGGCAGCCACGGCAGTCAAAGCACCAGAGGATCCGAGAACACAGCTCTGAGGAGCCTGGAAGACGATGGCATCTTGGACGGGATATTCATTCCCGTTGTTATCATAGGTGTCCTTGGTGCCATCGGCGTTGTTGACAGTGATGGTGAAGGATGAGATGCCCGAAGAAGCGAGGATGTTGGTCGAGATGGGGTAGAAATTAAAAGTATCATCGAAGCCCTGGCTAGAGCCCTGAACGGTGCTGGTGACAACGCAGGAGCTGAGGCCACAATCGGTGGTACCCTTGCGGTTCTTGTAAGTGATGGAGACGCTAGATATGCTGTCCTGAGCAAGGCCGGTGGTCTTGACGCGGATGAAGCCTGTAAGCTGGAGAGTGCTGCCGCCATTGGTGAGGGTCAGCTGCAAGTTTACAGGCTTAACCTTGTAGGGGACAATGGGGTCGGAAAGCGTGACGGCCCGGGGGACGACATCAATCATCTTTTGCAGGACAGTCTTGCAGACAGAGGTAAAGGTATCAGCATCGGCCAGAGCCTCCATGGTCGTGTTGCTATCGGCATTGAAAACTTTGAAGTCGGAATTCTTGTTAATGCCGACTGAAGGGCCGACGACGAGAGGGTTTTTGGTCTCTCCAGATAGATACTCAGTCACGACCTTGTTGTCGAAGACAGAGTCGCTCGAATCAAGACCCGCCTCGCCGTCGATACCAGTTCCGCCGGGGACAATATCGGGAAACTCAGTGTTGTGGACGCCGCCAAGAGTGTGGCCGCAGGCGGTGACTTGGATCATCTCCTCAGTGCTGAAGCCCAGGCGTTGAAACTGCTGTTTGAAGGTTTCGACAGAGTTTTGGGGCTGGGGAACGCCCGGGGAGCCTTTCTCGGTGGCGTCTACACGGCCAACTCGGATGGGGACGACAGGGCCGCCGCAAGAGCGGACAGATGTATAGACGCCCAGGGCGATCAAGTCGGCCAAGGTAGACCGGGGAGAGACGTAGGGCCTCATGAACTCCAATGTCGTTCTATGGCCGGGACCGGTGTTTTCGCCATTATCCAGCTCGTACTGAAGCGAGGCGTCGAGACCACCCTGGCCAAAATTGGTATTGGCCGTGGACATGTCGTGGAAGCCGACACGGAGCCACTCGGCGGCGTTCTGCCGGCCAGGACCGGAAGCTTCGTTGGAGCACGGACTCACGGTATCGGCAAACTTGCGGGCACGGAACGAATGAAGCTGGGTCATGATCTCCTCAATCTCGTCGACTGCGTTGGGCCAGGTGGGATCGGCAAGGGCCGAGCCACTGAGGCCGAGGAGGCCCAGCAGGGCAGCTGTTGACTTCATGGTAGGATTGACCGAAGCCGAACAACTCAGAGTTCTTGTTCCTTGATGTCAATAATGATGTGCAATGGCAACGAATTAGAAGGTATAGACAAAATATGAAGCCTAAGCCCAAGGAATGCTGTGCTCTACTCTCTCAATCTCTCGACACGCACCCACAACTGAGCGTGGATAGCCTCGAATCCCAAACAAACGAGCGGGGAGACTCGTGGCCTTTTAAGGAAGAAGATGGAGAGGGAGAGGAGATGCGAGAGAAAGAGAGAAAAGACGGCAGAGTTTGCCCAAGAGGGTGGTGAGGCTGCCCAGCCGCATCGGGCCAGAGTCGTGCCATGGATGCTGCAGCTCTGCGCCGGTTCATCGTCCACGACTTCACAGCGTCGTCGAGAAGCGTCGCAGACACCACTGCAGGCCTCTGCAGGCTTTGCACGCTACACACACCGCAGGCCCATGTCTTCAGCCCGGAGTGGCGGGATTGAGGCCGTCGATTGGAGAGATGCTGGCTGCAAGGGTTGAGTTGTTCAGGTGGTTCTCGTATTTTTGGCAGCCGACCTGCATTAGCCCACCGTCCAGGCACTCGAGGGCCCTGAGCCCAAGACTTTTAGGGGGTCTTTTGGGGTGGTTTGGCAAATCAGCGCCCTATCGTGTGTGCAGGGAACAAAGGATAATCCACCCCCCGTACTTCGTAGTCCGTCGTTTTTGGCACCTCGAAGCTCTTTTGTTTACCTCACCTCTTCATCCTCTCACGAACAAACTTAATCCTTGCGGGCTGAAAAGCCGGATGAGGTGTCCGTGCTCAATCTTCCCCACCACCGTTCTGCCAGCCCTTGTCTGCCAGCCGCATGTGCCATGTAGCAATATTGCTTTCTAGGCAGCGCCAATAGTCGCGGAAATGCTTTTTCGGGCAGCACGGACGACGTGCTGGCAGCTGAAAGATGGTGCTGATGCTTCGACTGATGCTACTAATGCTGCTAATGCTGCCTCACGGCTTGGCCTGGCAAGGGCCTTGCAGCCATCTTTTGCCAGAGAGCAGCAGCTTGGCAGCTTAGTCGAGATGAACGAGCAGAGACGAGCCCACTCGCACACACACGCCGGATGCCGACAAATACTATTGGCAATGGAGGCTGTACCATTGGACGGATATTGGACGATTGGGGTCCGAGTCTTTTCTGAATGAGTCTATCCATCTCCCTCCCGTCTGATCCGTCTGCCCGCCTTATCGAAAATCAGCAGCCATCGAGACGGGCGGCTAAAAACTGCTTGGCCGGCACCTTGGCGCTATCAAAGATGCTAGTGAGGCCGAGAGGATCGGATATCGCGCCAGCTTTAACCGGATCGGCATAGTAACCCAGCGCTCACCAGGGGCGGCATGGCTGATGCTCTCGGAAGCCAGCCGTAGCGCAAACTTTCTAGCCAGAATGGAGTCCCGAGGAGACCAGCACTAGGTGATTTCTCATGGGTCGTGCCGCAAGCCACCAAGGGGGAGAGGAGATGACGGCTACACAAACACCTTTTCGACCTGTTACTATTTACTAGTAATAGTGGTAACCTCGTGTGATTTGAGCGACACAAACAACAACAAATCATCGATTGCTGACGGGCCCAAAAATCACACCCAAGAAGGTCTGGACTCTTCCTTTCGCAAAGTCCGGCAACATTGGCAGCATGGGCTTCGGCGCAACGCCAGCGTGGCCGCGATCCGCCCATGGGACGAAAGCGAAACAAAAAGAAGAAGAAAAAGGATGCTGCTGCTGCTGCATCTAGTCCGCGGAATGCCTCGTATCAATGGCCCTTGTGTCGACCACTCAGACCAGTGCATATGCAGTGGATCGTGAGCAGTAATTTACCCGCGTGTGGCTGCCTTGGAGAGCAGATTTGCTGCTGCAGCTCCTCAATATCTGCACCAGAAAGGATCCCCTTGCTTTAGTCCCCAGCGGCCTTTGCAAGCAGCCCATGGCCGATTGAGTCCTGAGTCCATCTAGCAGAGGGACCAATAGACAGCTTGCTTTCAAATCACACGCAGGCCAGTCGCGAGAATGGACACGGATGCTGTGTGTTCCCTTGGCGATAGCCTTTCCGGAGGACTGTCTCTATTATTCTGTCGCCCTCACGGTGGTCTGACTCCACACGGCTTGAAGCAACCTTGGAGCCTACTCAAGAGTGTCTTTGCAACACACAGTGGGTGGCACGGCAGATGTATTGCTCTTGGCCAGGATTTTTTTTTTTTCTTCTTCTTCTTCTTTTTCTTTCTCGTCTTCTCCTTTAGGAACCGGTAAGTAGTCGCCATGGACTAATGAGGTGCGCTTGAAATTAGTAGATGCGCCACCATGTAAGTGGGCGGAGCGGCTGCGCATTCAACAACACCATCACTTTGTTTATGGGACCCGTTTCCCTGCATCGGGGGTGGGCAGCGAGCCGCAGCCCGGCCATGCTCTCTCCGCCATTCATGAGCAATAGTTTGGTCAGATTCCCGGGCATTCACGGATCCTCGCCACGGGACTGAGCGTTGTTTCTGGCCTCACCGGTCTTGCTACCACCATTCAGTTCACAATGCAACCTGTGTGATGAGTCTAGTTGAGGACATGCATGCTCAACCTCTTTCCACAACACAAAGAAGAGCCGAGAACCATTGGTCCCCCACGCCACCTTGAAAATTTCTTCTCAATACTACGCTTCGGACTTTGATCATCAGGCTGTGCAGTCTGTTTGTTTTGGCCCATAAACTTGCCGAGATGCCGGTCCCCCCCCCCCTTCGGAATGCAGTTGCTAGGGTCCTCATCTCGATCAGCCTCACAACTTGGAGGGTCGCCAGATAAGTGATTTCGCTAAGCATATTATTTCCCGAACGGACCTTGAGACAACACACGCGGCAAAATAAATGAAAAGTGACCTTTTACCAATATTGATCCTCTTTTTTTGTTGTTTGATTTTACCCGAGGGTGACATGCCAAGCAAGTTCCCCCCTGACCTAGCTGGATAAATAAACTACTACGGAGGATCCCGTACACCATGGTGATATTAGTTGATGCCACCAACGACGAAATAGACGCTTCAAGTCATGTCTAAATTTACACTTGTCTCTTCCGGTTTGCCACTTTCCGTGCTTCACGGAGCAATCATGCGGTCCGTCCCTTGTTCGGCGGCGCAGTCTAGATCTAGGTTTCTATTCCACCTCCTTGTCCTTTCTTCCAGGTCTATCAGCTCGCGTGTGCGGATACTTGGCTTGCGGTATACTGTTCTAGTATTTCGTAGGAAATATTGGCCCCGCCACATACCACAAGCACAATGACACTATTCCTGTTGAGCCCAGGAACCAGCTCCTTCAACTTACCGCCATACACCACCGCGGGACAGACTGCACATGACAGCTCAACGAGGAAACGGTCCTCGCTAGCGAACCGCTTACAGGCGGCAATAGCTTCGGCATCGGAGACGACCACGGGTGAGACCTGCTCACGCAGTCCGTAGTCAAAGGCCCGCTTGCAGACCGTTCTGGCTCCCAGGGTGGTGGCGAGGCTGGTGATGGCGGGCAGGGTGATCAGCTCGCGCTTCTCGACAGCCTGGTAGAGAGAGTCGGCGCCCAGCGTCTCGACGGCAATGACTCGAGTCTGGTTCATGGATAGGTCGTCCAGGCCCTGCACTACGCCAGAGAGGAGGCCGCCTCCACCGACGCTGCAAATAATGGCATCGACATTCCCTATGCGTGCCGTGGCGTCGTCATCTGATACCCCATCAATAGAGACCGGGTAGTGCTTGGTCATGGTGGGAATTTGCCTTGCAATCTCATGCGAGATGCCCGCGTTCCCATCCCAAATCTCTTGCGCGTTGAACGGGGGCACGTAGATGGCGATGTCTCCCTTGGCACGAGCTTCCTCCATGAGAGTGCCCGTCAAGTAATCATCAGCCTCTTGCCACGAAAGACCCTTTTGAATAACATCTGTGGCTCCGGCCTGTCGCAGCTTGTCCATCATGTAGGCGGATGTAGACAACGGAACAACAATGGTGGCCCGCGACCCCAGGGTGATGGCGGCATGGACGCAGGCCAGCCCTGCGTTGCCTCCAGACGAGCAGTAGAAATGAGCCTTTCTAGGGTCTGCCCCTTGCGAGGCGAGCTTGGCCACCATGTAGTTTCCTATGCCGCGAGATTTGAAGGACCCTGAGGGCTGGAGGTTTTCCAGCTTGAGGAAGACATTGCTTAAGCGACGGTTAGCTCTCTCTCTCTCTCTTCCCGTCTGTGATTAAGAGGGTGGCTGCTTTGTGCTTACCAGCCAGCTGCTTCTGAGAGGGTCGTGGATTTTATGAGTGGCGTTTCGATATAGGGGACTTTCATGTGGATTTCCGAGCCCATGGTTTTGGTGAGAATCGAATATGTGAGAGGGTATCTATGTGGTGTTGATGCCTGATGCACTGGGCAAATTTCCAATTGGCAGCGTCGGATCAGAAAGAAAAGAGGGCGAGAGGTGAGGATGGAAATGAGTTAAAGATTGGAACGAGAATAAAGGAATGTCTTATTACATGTATCTCTACGTATAAAATATATGAATTTCGATGAGACCAGAATGGCTGCTAAGAGATTTCGCTGCTGCACTATGGACTACAGACCGACTGTTAGTGAGGGGCTGGTGCTGGTCCCCCGAAGAAGCGCTTGGAACGTTCTGCTATACTATTCTTACTGTTACTGGCCATCGGCTTATGCTAGTACTACTTGGAAAATGAGTCAGGCGCGAGCCCTTTCAGTTACATGCGCCTTTCCATGTCAAACCGCTTTGACAAGACAGAGCAGAATCCAACTTATAGATTCGATTTCATTCCCCTTGCAAGTTCTAACCGCATCCTTTTGGTTCTGGTGCCTGAATTACGCACGTCTCCGATTCTTCGATCGACGCTGCTTGGTTTTTTTGTGGCGGACAAATGGGCGTCGTCATGCGTTGATTCGCCCTTGCAGATGAGATCTTCAGCACAACGTGGTTTCCAACACTGTTCTGTCTCAACTCGGCTCCATCCATCCCCATCTTTTTTTAAACTCCTGTGGTTTTTTTTTTTCGCCCCCTCCAGTGAGACCTGCATTCGGTGTTCACAATTGAGACATTCCCCCGCCTTTTTCTTCTTCTTCAATCGTCATATCGGATCCAAACTTGAATTGCTGTAAAACCAATTTGCTGCAGATTTCGGAGAATAAAAAATTCAATCGTCTCCTCTCCCGGGTGACTGCACAAAAATGTTTCTACACGATTCAAGTTGGAGCCTCCCCAAAAGATGGCAATGCTACTTTCACCTGCCCAGCAGCACAGCCACACTTGCAGGCTCAACAACTAAAGCCCCAGATAAACTTCTCACTTGCCTTCAGCTACCCAAAGGTTGCTACTATTATTATCCCAGAATAGCTCAATAGCATTCCTTTCTGCGAGATTGGCTCCCTCAGGCTAAAAACCCAGCTTCTTCAGCCAGAAGAATAAAAAAAACCTTTTCACCACTGACGTAAGACCAAGTACCCATCTACCCACCTGTCTTGTACCCCCAAAGTCGCCTCTCGGCGGTGTTTCCGCGCATCCAAAGCACTACCGATAACCCGCTCGATACCGCCTCAGCCACAGAATCGGTACGCAAAGACCCTGCCCACTTGCTTGAGTACGTCATCTTGTGACGAACCACGCCCCGCCACAAGCAGCATGTGCCCCCCCATCTGCGAACTTTTGGTACAGCGGCAGAGTTGATGGGAGAGATTCAACGCATCGCAACGGCTGTTTTCGTTTCCACCCCAAACTGACTCGTTTTCTTCTTCTACTGTGCCTTTGTTCGTATTTTACATAAACATTGTAAAACGGGCCTTTATTAAATCCGGCCGCTTTTCAATTCAAGTTTTCTCTTTCCTCTCTGCTCCTGTAACTTGCCGAGCTTTTCCACTTCCCTTCTCATTACTTCTCTACTACTAGGCGCAGCACCTGACATCACACCACCAACCATTAAACATATATTCACTGCGTTGCCTTCATTTCGTCTTCCTCCTAGCCAGTTGAAACCCTCCCCAAAAGCAAATCAAAGCAAACCAAAGAAAATCTCCCATCATGGGCGCCGGAACAGGCCTCGGCCTCAAATTCATCCAGTGGTTCATCCGCGGCATCCAGTTCTGCTGCTGCGCCATCGTCCTCGCCATCTACTCGTACTTCCTCGCAACGCTACACAACCACAACCTCCCCATCGCCACCAGCCTCCGCGCCGTCGAGGGCATCTCGGGAGCCGGCGTTCTGTACACGCTGCTGGCGCTGCTGATGCTATGCTGCCTCGCCGGCCACACCTTGACGGCCTTTTTGGCTGTTCTGCTTGACGTCTGCTTCATCGGAGCTTTCATCTACGTTGCCGTTGCCAACAAGAATGGCGCGGGCAGCTGTGACGGCTATCTTGATACGCCCTTTGGCAAAGGCCAGTCGGAAAGCACGGTATCGGCCGACAAGGGCTTCACCCGTCTGCCGAGCTTCCACACCGCATGCAGACTGCAAACGGCATCTCTAGCCGTCTCCATCATCGTAATGTAAGCCGGCAATGCTTTTCACCTGAAATCCCCCTTTTTGCGAACAGCTCAGCTAACTCTCCCATAGCATCTTCTTCGCCTTTTCCATCCTCATGGAATTCGCCCTCTCCCGTCACCACCAAAAGGAAAAGCGATACGGCCCCAGCCCCCAAAACGACTACACCTCTGGCTTCGGCCGTCGCAAGGGCAACGGCGTCTTTGGCCGCTTCTTTGGCCGCCGCAACCCAAAGGTCGTCGACGCCGGCGAAGAAGGCAACATGCTGCCCCCGCACACGCAGCCAGAGCAGCTCAACAACATTGACAACAACGACATCTCCAACCCGTACAACAACTCCGATCCGTACAACAAGTACGAGTCCGGCTACGGATACACCGGCGTCACCGGCCCCACCTCCAATACCGCCTACATGGGTGCGGGTGGCTACGTCGCTCCACACAACACGGCTGGATACGGACAGCCAAACAATTACCGCTACGACGATGGTGTCTACGACAGTGCTCCTCAGCATTAAGTCAAAATGTGTGTAGCATTTGGGCAAAAATGCGAGGCAAAGAAAAGAAGGAAAAAAAAAAATTGCATGATTGTATGATGATTGACAACTCAGGAGGAATAACAACAATACCCTGATCTGTGTTTTTATAAATAACAACAACATATGGGCTGTGGAGGCAGAGGTTTGCGCAATCGCTTCAGGCTTCAAAAAAAAAAACGAAAATATTGATTGCCATGTAGAAATAGCGCCCCCCAATGGGGCAAAATTACCTCATAAAAGAGTTGTGGACTCGCCCAGCTCCGGTTAATAAGTAATGAATAACAAACTGTACATCTACACGTTTTTACAGGGGAAATGAATCATAACAGCCAGCGCTTGTGTAACATGTTTCAATCAGACTCGCTCAGTTTAAAACTTGATGCCCACGCTCCATGAAGCTAGCCCTACCTATCCTTTAAAACACCTGCCGTTTTCTCCATCTATCAACTCAATATTCATGATGCGCATGCCGTTTCATTCATTCGCTCATTGTCAATAAAGTCATCATTTATTCCCCCCCTCCCCAATAT
>PXNZ01000794.1:0-11810 GCA_003012085.1 Trichoderma brevicompactum
GAGGTGGGGGGTGGGGGGAGGTGATGTGATGCTAAACTCACGTGTTTGGCTTTCTTGACGGCGGCGATGTCCTCCATGACTCGTCGTTGGCATGTATTGGGTCGTATCTCTATCTTCTTGACAGCTATTCTGTAATCCATCCTACTATCGTGGGCACTGTACACGCGTCCGTGGGGTCCGGATCCAATCAATTCCAGGGCGCTGAAGCCCGCGGATTGGACAGTGGATGGGCTCGAGTAAACCATTGCGATTTAGGGTTTTTTATTTGTTCTTGTTTTTTTTGTTGGTGTTGGTTCCTCTTAAGTGTAGTGGTGGCGATGTGCCAATTGTGCTGTGATAACTGATGATATGATGGATGGTGGATGGTGAGAGAGGATGTAACCCGGTTTCTGGGATCGATGGTGTGACCTCCCTTTTTATAACTTGAGAAAGGCTTAAGACAACCTATTGCAAGCAGCTGCAAGCCTCTTCAGCCATTTAATTTCGAGGCGGTGTCAATGGCAATGCGTCTACCAAGTACATCATAGGGCAATATCATCTGTACGTCCCATCCAAATAGCGTTGTTCTGTCCCACCTGAAAGACATTCTAAACCAATAATCAATAATAGGGAATCCACCTTGCTCGAGACTAATACTATTTTACATCAAGGTTGCAGTTTGTCTAAGCACTTGGCCAAGTGGCTTTGAAACACCGGAGATGGCATTTGCCGTCCCAAAAAAAAAGCAAAGAGACAGAACGCTCCCCACGGCCACTTTGCAAAACAGCAAAGCTGAAAAAGACTGCCACAACAATTTCATGCGCCAAGAGACGCCGTCTCAAGCCATAACTGCACATTGAGACAACTTGCAGCTCGCATATGCAACTCGCGTATGCAACCCGAATCACATTTTTGACATGTAATATGCAAGATGCCCCCTCACGACCAAATCGCCCCGGAGGTTCATGTGCCGGGAGATGGAAATTAGGCACGAAGATCCCGTAAGCTTTTTTCAATCATCCCCTGTACCGTACTCGATGCTCTTTTTTCCATCTGTGATTCCCCCAGAGACAGATGACTTCATAGTGGTGTATGTCAACTGAGGCTGTTCAGGGGATGGTCTGAGTCTGGCACATCCCCCAGACACTCTCGGTTGCGTTGCGTGACAAATGCAGAGCCCGGTCGAGATATGAATTAGCGTATGTAGCCACGACGCCCTCAAGCCATATGATTGGGTCTGGCGATGCTCACCGAATGCAAGGGAGGGCGGCCTGAGAAAAAGCAAAATCAGGCTCGGAGGCCCATCGGCGGGCCGTCCCGATTAAGGAGACGATCACGGCCGTCTTTGTAGTGTGGTATATTGTATATGATGTTGTTGTATAGACTCTTTTTTGGACACTTCTATGCTTTAACAACAGTAATTTTTGCAAAGAAATTTTTTAAAATGGCTGGAGTGTGTAGCCCTCCAAGAGTGGTGTGTGTGAGAGCTACTGTACGTGCTTTTTTTTCGGTGACAGGGAACAGCGTGATTGTGTAACAACACCTGCAGTAGCTCGCAGTGGCAGGATTTCAGCCGCATAGAGGTTGGCAAGATTTGTTTGCGGTCTGGCTCCCCATGTGATACTTTTCTTTTCTTTTTTTGCTTCCCCCTTACATAGTCGAACACGCGTCCCCAACAAAGCGATTGTTTGCTACTGCAACAACAACGACGTGTCTCCTTTCTCTTGCATATTCGGGCTGAAAGATAGGCGTACTTGTCGCTCAGCTGGACAGTTCGCCTCTTTTTTGTTTTTTTGAAAATGGGCTGATGTTTTTGAAAGAGGGTTGGGAGCTGAGGCGTGAAATTTTGCCTAGCCCCAGGCCTGAACACGGCCGGGCGAGATGCTGCTCCAATCTCATGTCTCTGAGGAAATGAGCAGCGGAGATGCAATGTTACGCAACCCGCGTTCTGCAGGTCGAATCATTGGCTGTGTCACGAGACTTGATTTCCACCGGTGATTTCCACCGGTGTCTACGCCACATAAAACACGATGCCAATGATGCTGTCGTTGGGCGTCGTTGCCAGCCCAAGCACCACTCTTCGGCCAATGTTTGCGTGAGGCGCTGTGGTCGGAGGGGCCCCATTGATATTTGTAACAGGTAGCTGTGGATACAGGCTCTTGGAGAGCAAATCATGTTTCTCTGAGTTTGCATCATGGATGCTGGGTTGCAGCTCGGTGCTGTTAAGCCCAATGGTGTGTTGAACGATTGCGATCTGTCCAGAAGGAGCATTTCTCTCCGTACGAATCACGATAGATTTTGTCATACTCTGAGATAAGAGAAATTATTAGCATGGAGTACCAATCTCTGAACCGAAGGATATCAACCTAGAATGAAGTGCGTGATGCTTCGTCTTTGCATGCATATACCTATTGAATGTGTACCCTATACTCACTGCCGCCATTCCCAATAGCTTTGGGAACACGGAGAAAACTCGCGTCTGTCTTGCTTTTTTAAAAAAAGAAAACTTATTAAATCATGCTAGATAGACTTTGGAATTAGGTATTAATGGCTGCCAAGTTCGAATTACTTTGTAACGCAAATCTGGGGGCTTTCTCACTTGTACTTTCATACGATAGCCACAAGAGTGATATTACTGGCGATGTCATTACTACTTTCTTTCCGCCGCTGCTATATTTAGTAATTTGCTAAAAATAAAATTAGACTGTTGTATTCTTTGAAATGTCATTATTATTGATTGTGCCATTATGCAAGCTGCACCAGTTTACACAACTCTCGCATGCACAGCCTGTGACACTCATGCCATCCAAATGTTCTGCCCTAAGAATATCATCTCGCTACACAGAATTACAATAATAAATGTGATGCTCTTCAGTGAATTTACTTGGGGCCTGTCGCTTGGAAGTGTATAATTTCGACTAATACTAGCGTCATCCAATACCTACTAGGGAAGTAAGGCCGTACACCTCAAAGATGGCTGCTGGTTCAGAATAGATTCATCAGAATGACGCTTGCCAAGGTCATAAAAGAAGGACTAATTATTCCGTCTTGGCTATTTGATCTAAACGGGACCCAAGAGTTTTTTTTTTTTTTCGTGACTGCACAACGGTCCTGTTCCATAGCTTTGGGCGAGCAATCGTTGTTGGTGGCTCCGGAATGCCAATCACAGCTTGAAATATACATACGTACATCTATAAAGTATCCATGGTTAAAGATCATATTATATCCATTACAAGGCTGGTTCATAGTCGCGTTATGAGTCTCTGCCATGGCCCGTCCATTCGGCCCGCTGTAACGGCGCTGAGGCTTTCGTGGGGCCGGCCAAGCGCCGGGTCCCGCCGTGAAAACCGGAGCCAGCTGGATAATTGAAAGGTGCATTTCGACAATGACAGGATGACAAACTATGACGATGAAATCGTAAACAATAACTCATAATTCAATTGGGTAGAATTTAGAATGGATTTTTTTCTAATGCAATTGGAACTGGGCGTTTGGGAGTGGAGAGAGGACTGGTGGCAACGCGAGTGATTAGTCCTTGATGCGAGGCATCATCATTCATGGGTTCGTCTAGCTAAGCAGCTAGGATGACTCTAGAGGCTGATTTGCAATAATTTATGCATACAGATGCGGTGTGAGGCTAATTGCATATTTTGATGGGATTGACATCGGTGCGGCTTCTAGAAACTAAACATGGCCACCATCGCTTGTCTGACCGTGACACAGCTGCAAATCAGGCACCGTGACGGCCATAGCAGACGTCTAGGTTCTGCAACATGAATGTCCATTATGCGAGCAAATGACTGAACTGCCATGCGGTTACATGCCTTGCAGCAGCAAGGTTACGGAGCTAGGACCCTTTGTTCCTGCTAACTACATCCAGATCTCGCCCTGAGAGTTTCTTTTGGAGGCTAGAGGCGTAAGCGAAGCGCAGCAGCAGGAACCATGTGTGGAGTTGAATGTAAGAGTCACGCATTGGGGTATAATTCCACAAGGAATCCAGGAGGGACGTCTTTCTTCAGGATTGCAAGTAGAAAAAGGCGAATCAATGATACTAAGATGTGATCTTTGAGAAGCCTTGTAGCAACATCAATAGACATCACTAGCGGTGCCTCAGCTGACTGACATGAGGCTTGACGTCGACCTAGGCTTCCGTCACAGAAAATGGAAAAGCCAAAATTGGAGGCACTCAGTCAGCGGCTTGGCGTTATTAAGCTCAAAGTTGAACAGCCATCTCTTAGTGACGCTTAGAGATCTGATCTGGCGCTATTGCGTGTGGAGAAGTCTCTAGATTAAGGTGGCAAGCTCACGAGACTACTCATCGCGGGGGCTGTGGTTATTAGTATCATTGCCACTTGGATTATGCTACTATCGGAGATGAATGCGATGATGTAAACTGTTTCTAGAGATGCTGGATCATGTGAGACGCCTTGGTGAGGCTTGGATTGGACACGAATCGCATCGATGCAGAGCTGGCCGAATATGGAAGATGGAGGATGGATGGTAGGCCTGATATCAGCGCAAAGTGTGCGGACACGGTTGACAGGCAAAGAAAAGCAACGGTATGAGGAATGGCGAATTTCTAAAACTAACAGCCAGTATCAGGGAAACGCAAGATTAAAAAGATAATGAAAATAGGAACATGAAGAGAACAAGTGTCGAATGCGGATTCTATTCGATCAAAACCCACGTGGGCTCCCTCAGCCGCACCATGACAGGTACAAAGTACATACAGATGACTCTGGGCACGGAGGATTACAGTAAGCATACATGCGCAGGATCCCTTTTTTCCCAGCACGGAGACGCCGTACCTGGCCCTGTGCTTGTTGCTTCTTTTGGGGTTTCGGTTCTAGCTTGTTCTACGGAGCATCTTTTTATTTTCTTCTTGTTTGTTTCATTCTTTTCGTACTCGTATGAAGCCGCTTGCAGGTGAAATGCTGGAGAATAGGTCGAAAGGGGAATAGAGCCGCGTATTTCCCCGTTTTTCACGGTGTTTTTTTAATGAGGCGGTGAGGATCCAGTTATGCCAGCACTGCTGGGAGCTCCTGATCCGTACAAAGTACATGTATACCCCGTAGGCGCGACCAAAAAATCAAGGCAGCAAAATCAAGCACCCGGGAATAGGAAGACAGAATATCGACCCCCTCCCTCGTGGGCTTGCGGAGCCCGTCAGATTCCCAACGCCGGAATCTCGGAGATGTACCGGCGGTTGGCCCAAGCGCGTGTGTATGGACAAGTAAATAATAGTCCGTCAGTCAGTCAATCGCTGCCGTGATGCCTTCTGCCAGCGTAGTTTCTGGCCCAACAGAGTCAGTGTAGGAGCATTAGTATAACGGAGCTGTGATTTATTGACCGCGTCTACGAGGCATTCGGGAATGCAATCCCGAAGACAGGGGTAACATCAGTGCATACAGTGAAAGTACGGAGTCACACGAGCAGCAGTAGAGACGGACAGACAAGAGACATTGAAGAAATGGGAGCACCCAAAAAAATACTTGTAGTAACAGACAAAATCTCCATTCCATTCCGGCATCTTCCTCTCTTCCCCTCTCCCCCCTCGTCTGATTTAGCCCCCAGATCGGCCAGGCGGGAGCAAAAGAGGGAGAACCGAGTTGGAAGATGGCACCCGCATTTTGCAGCATCACACCACAAGGTCAATTCCCATTACACACGCTCACGCACCACCGGGATCATGCATGCACGCACTTGGAGGGAAAGAGAGCAACGGCATCGCTTGTTCGGGAGTCGCGGATTTTTGTCCTCCGCGCATGCATTCGGGCACATGATGGGGTTTTGTAGTTTTGCTATCAGTATACATGATTTACCGTCGGCACATTGTCTACGGAGCAGTACTACCTAGTAGTTATACATACTACCTACCTAGTACAGAGGTAAGTAGTAATACTTGTGCATTAGCATTCTGTCCCTCCCTGTTGGGCTCAATCCTGTTGAGCGTTCAGTGAACCGATGTAAAGAAGAACAAAACAAGTGAATGCTGCAGTGATTCACTGCCCAGGTGCTCCATAACTGCCAGCAGCTATTGAACCAGGGGGGGCTGTGCCGGTGCCGCTGGAGCTCCCAGAAAACCCGAAGCCCCCTGGAACTGGAACCGCCAGCTTCTCAACAGCTTTTTCGTGGCGGCCAAAGCCCCTCTTTTCCCGGCACAAAAGTTACGAGTCTACCTCTGCCGCCCGCCAAATTAGTATAAGGGTCTATTGTATCTTGCTATCCAGCAGCACCCCCGCAGGGCACATCTTGGCCTTGGCCCCCCCCGGAAACGCTCAACCGGTGCCCGGCATGGCGGGTGCGTATTCGTAAAAAAAGGGTCCCAGCTGGCCGTATCTTTGTTGAGAGATGGTATTAGACAGGACCAGATGGTATGCCTAGGCAGAGAGACAGAGACAGAGACAGAGAGACAAGAGAGAAACTCCCTGAAAAGCCAAGTCCACAGTTCTCCGCTTAAAAGCACTACCGAACTATTAGCACCAACTGCAGCTTGCAAATCCACACTCTTGCATCTGGCGCTCCAAACGGGCAAATCGAGACTCCGCAGGGGGGGAGGCATGGGATGCGTGTGTGTGTGTGTGTGTGAATCTCTTGTCTTCACCCCCCCGAAAAGAAAGTGTAATTCTTGCGGTGGCCAGTCGTCGTACGAGCCACAAGCCGCCCTCCTTTCCTCCTTTAGCCTGTCCTGAAAATCGTCCTAGTTACTACTCCGGACTACGTACTTTGTATACTTTTTGCGCACCGCCGTTTTGGTCCGTCGTCCGGAAGGCGTATAACTTGGTTCAGGTATAAGTAACCGCCAGCGCCATCGCCTCGCCCATTCCCCTCCCCTCTCGCAATAGCCCTGCTTCTGTTTCGAACCTTTTCCCATCTGCAATACAGCTTTTGCGATACGATAGAATTGTTTCTCTTGTTGCAATCTGTCCAAATCTTTTCTTCGGCGCAGGGTTGTATTTCTCAGCTCTACTACAGCCCCCCAGCCATCTCATCGCCGTAATTTCGACTCATCGCTTTTTTGGCCCATCTGCCACCAAAGATATATACATACAAAGCTCTGCGCCAGCCAGCTTCGTCTCCAAACTCTTCATCTTTCTCTCTCTCTCTCTTCCTCAATCTCCCACAAACCCCCGAACAAACAATCGAGAAACAATGTCTCGCGTTACCGCCCCCGTCGCCAAGCTCGCCCGCTCTCTGAGCTCCACGGCCGCTGCTCGCGCCGCCAACCCGCTCCTCGACACCTCGGCGTACAACGCCGGCGCTGTGCTGATGCCAAAGTACGCCGAGCTTCTGCGCAACCGCCGCAGCTCAGAGCTGTCTGAGGTATGTTTTTGCTTCTTCTTCTTCTCCTCTTTCGATCAAAGATTAATGCTAACAAATTGCCTTCAGTCGCGAACCCTAACCACCACCCACCGTCCGACTCCCCAGCCCTCCATCGCCAACCGCACCAAGCCTCTGATGCAGACCTTCTCCAGCGTCGCCACCTCGCCCGCCTCAATTCCTTCCGCTCACCTCGATGCCGCTGTCCTCCCCGGCCTCGGCAGCCTCTCGGCGTCTTCTTCCTTCTCAGACGCCCTCCCGCGCATGCCTCTCCTCCCCGACAACTACGGCGCCGCCCATCCTGCTCCGGACGCCGACCTCCCCGTCTCCATCGCCAGCTCGTCCATTGTGGCCGTCAACCCTGAAAAGGTCGTGCCCGCGACGCCGCTCTCCTCCCTGCGCGGCGTCCTCGACACCATTGAGCTGAAATTCGTGCACGAGGCGCCCGCTGCCGCCGCGCAGGAGGAGGAGAGCCAGGGCATGATCCGCGATCTGTGGAAGGGCATGGTAGAGGATGTCCTGGGCTCAAGTCAGCCGATCCGGAAATCAAATTAAAACTGGCATTTTCGAGTTTTTTCTTTTCATTTTAAGCATTGTACATTTTTTTTTCACATGGCAGTTTTGCTTTGTTGTATGAATCTTTCTACTTTTTCTTTTTTTTTAACACCTTGTAAGCGGTTGCTTCATGGACACCCCAAAAAAAGGGCATGATGAAAGTGGTGGACCAAAGCCCCCCCCTCGTTATGAAATCGAGATATATATAGGAAATTTTAATCAAAACATCAAATTCTTTGGATCATTCATTTACACGTTTCTCGTTGCTACCCCCTTAAGTTCAAGTGATGTTCCTATGTTGCCATACATGTATCAAAGTGTCACAAAGCCACAAGTAAATAGTCAATCAAAGAGTCAGAAAAAAAAAAAGGCCATATTGTTGACAAACTGAGGCCCCAAGGTTCAATGCCCCTGGCGCCGTTATGCTGATTCCCTCAATCTGGACTACGGGTCATAGTGCCTATATAACATCTTTGCGCACATCAAAAAGCGTCGTAGGTATTGTCTCTCCATCCTGATAAAAAAAAACCAATTTTCTCCCTCTTCCCATGAAACTGGCTTACACAAAAGCTCTTTCTTCTCCACCGCCCAGCATCCATCTGCGGTTTCCCCCCCACGTTCCACTTCGAAGGAATACAAGTATCCATTATTATACATCACCATCTCGTTCTCTTCCTGTCTTTCCTTTTTCTTTTTACCTCTTCTTGGCTGATGGTCTAGGCTTGCATTCATCATTGTTAACAGGATGCAGCATGACCTTGATCGGGTAGTTTTGCGTGTTGTGCTGGAAGCCCTTGCTCCAGTCGTAGCTAATGGCGTAAGCAAAGATGCTTCCAGACTTGTTGAACGTTGTCGCCGTGATGCTGCCGCCCACGTTGGGATATCCCTTGAGACGGTGCTTGGCATCCTTGTCCCAGAAGTGGAATGTGCCGTCGGATCCAGCAGTGCTAAAGGTTCCATGCACGGGGTGGAAGGAAATGTCGTTGACGGCATGCACGTTTACCACGTTATTGACAACTGGGTCGCGGTGGCACTTGAATGAAAAGTTGGATCTAATCGAGTGTTTGAGTTAGCCTATGCCCCCGGCATACGAGCCCAGATGCACGATAAATTGATGCAACCACTTACTGAGAGTCCTTTTCCTCCACATACTGAATAGCACAGCGGCCCTCGATGCTACCAATTGCGAATCCGGTCGAGTCTGGGAAGCAGCTGACGACTCTGGTCTGCCACTTTAGGGGGCTCTGCAGTGTCTTGTAAAACTTGGTTGGGTTTTTGAGGTCCACGACGTTGATGTAGCGATCAGCCGTGCCGACAACGAGCAGGTTCTGCTGCACATCCATGGTATACACTCGCTCTTGGCAAGCTAGAGTTGCTGCGGGACCCTGCTGCCGGAGATCCCAGTATTTGACCGTCTTGTCCCAAGATCCAGAGACGACCATGGTCCCGTTGCCGCTGTCGAAGAAGCGGACGCTCCGTACGGCCTGGTCGTGTGTTCCAATTACAATGTCTTGCTGGGAAGCCAGGTCACAGACTTTGACATTCTTGTCTGCACCGGCAGAGGCTACTTTGGTTCCATCCTATATCAAACATGTTGTTAATCTTTGTCATCCATCCAATAGACCCTTCTTTCTCCCTTTCTCTCTTTTTTTGTTTCTTCCCCCCCTTCCCTATTTGCGCTCGCTTACCTTTGAAAAATCGCATCCTAGGACGGGCTGGCTGTGCTCAAACGCGTGACGGCCTTGGCTCTGGCCGTTTTGAGCAATTTCGTAGATTCGCACCTTGTTGTCCCAGCTCGATACGGCGAGGAAGTCGGGTCCGTTGGCGGCGGGAGAAAACACAAGATCGGAGATGCTGTCGGAAGGGGGATCGTTGAGCGCGACGTCCTGCTTCAAATCACCCACAGTGGTGGATGCAGCAGAACTCGCTGCCGCGCTGCCAAAAAGGCCAGACATATTGGCGGATGGGTCGGGGACCGGGAAGATATCTCGATCGAGTTCAGACGAAAAAAAAAGTCGACGCTTTGGCTGCGGTTTTGCCAATCCTTGCAGACGGAATTGACGTTCCTGGCGCGTGGCAGCGCGAGGCCCGTCTCGCGTATGTCGCCTTTCTTTGTCGCCTCGTCGCCGAATTGACACCCTGCTGAGCGGGAATGCTTTGACGACAATGTCCCTTGGCGGCGTCGCGCGTGGAGAATTTATAAACGAAGGTTGACTTCTAGGCACGAAGGCAGCGACCTAGCATTTCTCAACGCGACGCTCGGATTGGCTCGTGCTCTGGCAGCCTGCAGGGAAAAAAAATGGCGCTCTATAAATGCATAATACCCTGTTGGTGCATAAATCCACTACTGATGCTCCACTAAAATTTACTAGAAAATTTAGAGCTCGAGCAGCCACGAAGAAGATTTTCTCTTTTTTTCTCTTCTTCTTTCTCTACCCCCCCCTTTGCTCAACAAATCGCCATTCGAAGCTTACAAACGGAGATGCTCTTGCAGCGTCTCGCCATTCACAGCTTTGGGAGAAAGTCCCCGGACGTCTCTTTACGGAGCATGCGGAAACGCGCCGCCATAGAAGCACTGCGGCTGACCTCCGCGCCTTGGCCCGGCTGCGGCATCTGCCCTGCCTGCTGCTAAATCCGTCTCTCGCGAGGCATTGCCAACCCTGTTCTTACGTCTCTGGCCCCTATGGATGAAGATACGAGTCCGAGCTGGAGGCAATGGGATCAGGGCCGCTGCGATGCTGAACCGAAGATGGATGGTAGGCGGACGTTTTGATGTCTGCGGCCGTGGTATCGGGTGCAGAGGACTTGTTGTCGAGGTCGATAGGTATGCGATTGCCTGGCGCAAGCTTGGTTACTCGATGGGGCCCATTCTTGATGCGAAGGGGGGAACCGTCAATACCATGACGGGCAATCCATTTTTTTTAACACTCTGAAACTTCGCTGGAAGTTTTTTTTCCTCTTCTTTGGATGCCCTGTTGGTGGAGATGGTCAGAAGCTCATATGATGATGACCAATATAGAGTCAAGCACCGAGTCAAGAAAATCTTGCCGTTGTGGATAAAAATATTTTCATGTCAACTGACGAGCTTCTGACATTTCACACTTTGATGGGGGAGGATCAATGATTATCTGTTCTTTTTTCTCGGTCAAGCGGCCGTGATTATGTAGCTTTCTATATAGAGATGCTTGGTAACACTTTTTGTAAGCTCTGAGCGTAAAGCACTGTATTACAAAGTACAGAGGACGACAAGCACAGTTAAACATACACTGCAGACTGTGTTTGCAAAAAGGTCGTATTTCGGAACAAAGCCGAGACATTATCCATGTTCATCAACCGAGATTCGCTTGCCTGAGACTCTTCGGCTCATCGCGAAAAGAAATTGACTCCTTGTCAGCTCTCACAAAACTACCAAAAAAGATTCCCAAAAAAAATCCTCCCATAGAATGAATCCGCTACCGGCAACGAGAGAAATTACAGCAGCTTTGGCGCCGTTGACTTGTTCAAGCCCCTACTAAAGCGGCCTGCTAAGTGTGACAGAATGCCAGAAGCTTGCCCGAAGCGGCTACGCACTGTAGATCGGGTCAGCCTCCAGCTGCAGTCGTCTTATCATTAGCCGGGTGTAAGCAATATTTGGGCTGACTATGCAATTTGCTTGTTTTGCATGGCCAAATGTCATCGAGGCGCCAACCATGCGTGTTTTTTAGTTAGCACGAGCTTCATCCTTCATCCTTCATTACTTGGATACTCGGGCAAGCTGTTATCCCGTTAAAAAAATCATCCATCATAGGGGAGTGAAAGCACAGCATCACCGTCAACCACCATCATCTTTCCCAAAAAAACAGCGCCCCCTTCAGCCCAGCAAATCGTCTCTCATGCCCGCCCTCCCTCAGAAATCCTTCCAGCTTTCAACCCAACGCGCCACTTGCAGCCACACGCATCGTACCTGAACTTGACCC